>JAPWLS010000292.1:0-16611 GCA_028551675.1 Tineola bisselliella | reverse complement strand
TGTTTATTATTTCATGTACCTACAAGCTATGATTGACGAGTTATTTGTGGTCTTCTTCTCGAAGTCATTTTGTATAAAAATGACACAGTGTAAGCATCTTTTTGTATGACAACTTGGTTCCACAGATTTAATTTCAGTTGTGCATTATAAATAAATAAAGTTCACAGTTAGATATAAGCTTAAGCAATAAGACAATCCACAAGCTTCTATCTTCAAGTCCAGTTCTTCCCAACTAAAAATTAATGCCATCGATCTTATGTTAAGCATTTTCTTAACAAATAAAGTTTATTTTTCTTTCTAAATTTATGACAAATGTATTAGGTACACATCTCTGTGAGCACACTGGAACGAAATTGGGTTCTCTCTTCTTCATATATTTGTGCGTGCGTAAACAGTCACTCAACTGTTTTTTTTTTCTTTGGAACAAATATAAATTAATATATAATATTACTAGCAGTTGCCCGCGACTACGTCTGCGTAATAATGAAGATACAAAGTACTATGAAGTTTAAAGATGTTTCATATTTCAGTCAACAGACAATGCCTATCACACTTCTGTAATAAAGTGGCACCTAATTATAAAAAAAATGGAAACTATAGTAAAGAATAATTTATTTTTTTAAATAAAAAGTATCCTATGTTACTTCTAGTACCTCCAAACATATGTGTACAAAGTTTCGTGATGATCGGTTAACTAGTTGTTGCGTGAAAACGTAACAAACAAACTTACATTCAAATTTATATTAGTAAGAGATTACTTCAAAAACACAACAAAAACAAACTTTAATACTGGATTGAATCAAATTTTATATAATACTAGCTGTTGCCCGCGGCTTCGCTCCCGTTAAGAAGTATTATTATTAATTAGGTATAGTTTTTGCGGTTTTATTTTTGTTTAGCGTGTGTAAAAACGTCTTCATCATAGTAGCTCCCATCTTTAATTTCAGTTCAATTAGTCGAAAATCTAATAAGATTTACACAAACTTTCATCCCCTATTTTATACCCTTAGGGGTGGAATTGATCAAAATCCTTTCTTAGCGGATGCCTACGTCATAACATCTACCTGCATGCCAAATTTCAGCCCGATCCGTCCAGTGGTTTGGGCTGTGCGTTGATAGATCACTAAGTCAGTCAGTCAGTCACCTTTGAGTTTTATATATATAGATATTTAATTAAATTAAGTTATATATATTCTTTTAAATACTGCCATCCTAATTTTCAACGTAACGCTCCTAAAGCTTTCCTAATATTGTACAGTCAATAGAGTAAGTGGACTGTATCAACTGAAAACTCTTGAAAATTCTATTTACACTATATTACCAATCTCTGATAATGTAAGCACACACATCCGTCCCCATTCGCAACCAACATCCAAGTCCCCATTCGAACGTCCCTCGCGTTCCTCTTTTGTTTCATTCCAAATTCAATTTTAGTAACTCCAGCACTATATTAGTTATAAGTACACACCTATGATGTAGAAGAAAAATAGAGTCGTTTCAATAAAACAAAACATATTCTAATTTATATTATAGTTTGTTGAGGCTATTGAAAGGTTTAAATCTCTTTGAAAACAATGGACAACGGAGTGCAAAGGGTTAACTCAATGGTAGAAACTCATTTTTACAATTAGTCGATTCTAAGTTATCTCCAGTTCTTCACAACTCATGTCTTAACACTAGGTTTACGGACGTTCTCTGTATACCTACTTCTACTAAAACGCGTCAATTTGACGCATATCGTAGAGGTAGGTATACCACATAGACAAGTACAGTAATTCAACACTTTTAAAGAAAATAGACTTCAATTTATATTTCCTTCGATCAATGAATAAAAGTCATACAAAGAGATAAAATAAAAATTTAAACAGTTTTTGGTAATTCTCTGATAAAAGTCAAAATGCGTCAAATTGACGCGTCCCGTAAACTTAGTGTTAATAAAGCAATAAATAATTTGGAAAATCATATTCAAATGTGTTGCAAAATTATTTTAATTATCGTTCAACACCACGCACGCTCCGACACAGGCAAACAATCAAGTTTCATTCTCATTACTCGTATCGATTCATCCAAGTGTATACTGTATACCAGGGGTGGCCAACCGGCCGATCGCGAACATTAGTCCAGTCGATCGTGGCAAGGCAAAAAATATAAATAAATAGACCAGACTAAAACTTTAAAATTAAAAAAAATTTAAAAAAAATTAAGGAAACAATCTCATATGTGATACGAAAAGGAAGTCCTAAGACTGTTCAATAAAAAATATTTTATAATTGTGTACTAAACACTATGCTGTTTCATTTAAGATTTCAAGAAGTATATAAGTGGTAGATCGCACAGGGTTTCGTTACTAAACAGTAGATCTTATGTCTAATCAAGTTGGCCACCCCTGCTGTATACACTATCACACATTAGTTGAGTATAAACAAGAAGTTTCAGTGCAATCAGTTCAGTTTTAGTTTAGTATTTAATTACTTTTGAGATTAACTAACTTAGGCATTTGATGCTGAAATTAAACAAAAATATACATGACTAATAATACTAACATTATATTTTCAACTATAATTTGCGAGTTTCTTGTGATTTTTTCTTGTCATATGCCTCTACAAAAAGATTTTTGATTTCTATTTAATTTTAAATTAAAACTAGCCTATTAATTGTAACGAATATTATAATATATACCGAATTTATGTATATGTAAATATTCCACATCAATATAAATTACATCTTGGACTACTTTTAAATAAAAATAGCAACAAATTTAGTTCTAACAAACTAAATGTGTATGAAAGACAGAGAGGGAGATATATAGAAAGAGAGGGTAGATAAACAAACTAAATTGCAAATATGTCCAATAAGTTAACTGTATGAAAACAATTGAATTAATAGGAATTAGCTTCGATTTTTAAATTATGAACGCATGATTGGTTTCTTGTTGCCGGTTAAACGAAAATGTTTTCTTTATTACGTCTTAATTATTGCTTGCGTTTGTGGTAATGAAGGCAATGTTTAGCATACGATGAATTAAATTTATAAATTGTTTATTGCAATTATATGTATTATTGAGGATTTCTGTGGGCTTATCACGAATTTAGACTGGCTTTCGAATCGAGCTGTCACAAGTAAAACGGATCCGTTAGCAATCGGGATCATAAATTTTTACTAACGACTAACGAGCACCAGCAATCAATCAAAAGAACGAAAGATCGAGACGTTTGAAAATTAACAAAAAGTATCTAAAATATTGTCCAAATCCGCACGCGGTGGCGCTGCTCAAATTTCCATACAAATCGCTTGAAGCGAACTCGGTTCGAAAGCCAGACTAAATTCGTGATAAGCCCACAGGACCCGTGAAAGCATCGTATTGTGTAAATTGATATATAAAATGGTGAAGGTTTAGTTGTATAATTTTGTAAATGTTTACATGGGACCGACATAGTCATTCACGATTAAAGCCCCAAACAATAGAATTGATTCTAAAAAAAACTATTATTTGTTGATATATTATTATTTTTTGTTTTATCAAGTCGAGACTAGCTAGCTATAAAGCTATCGAAAAATCGGATTATAATAATCAAAAATAAACGCGATATTAAACCGCAAGTTATTTAAGTTATTGTAATTTACTAGTTGGGTTTTACATGGTATATATATATATATATATATAATACTCTTGGTAGTTAATTAAAAATGAATTACATAACAGAAAGAATGAGAGTTGATTTTAATAAAATTATTCAGAATTAAAGTCAATTTCTTTCTGTACTAAAATAACTTTACAATTACGCTAAAGTTGACCACGAACTTGATAAAAGCGACATCTTAAGTCTTCGCTTTCAATCTTCTTTTTGCACTGTCTGCTTTAATATACACATTTTAAATGCGTTCTGTGAAATAAAAGAACAACACAAAAAACTATAGCCCCTTGATAATACAACTGTGTAATGTCCAGCAAACGTTTTTATAATTGACTAGCTGTTGCCAGCGACTTCGTCCGCGTAATAATGAAGTTATAAAGTACTATGAATGAAGACATAACTGTGATAGTTAGACATATGGTATCATAGACTTTTTTGTAGATATTGATGTCCTCTATAAAACTGTTGTACATCACTTTGCTATATTGTCAATAATTTCCGCAGCGTACGCCATATAATGAATTTTTTTTCACACTTTGGGTTTACATTATTGAAGTTTTCATACGGATCCCCTGTTACAAAAAATGTGATAAATGAAGAACCGCTGTACTGATTTTGTGCAAACTTCACATAGACCATGTACTAAATAGTCCGAACAAAGCCTAAACATTTGGTTTGGATAGGTGAGCCCGTTCTTGAGTTATAAAATTACAACGAAAAGTGCCACTTATATTTTTATATATATAGATTCGATATATATTATGTTATTGTGTTATATGTTATTAAAATAATATCACTAAAGAACATGTGCTGTAATTATAGCCTCTCTGATTGTTAATTTTACGTAACTGTGAATTATTTTAAAATATGTATTACTGTTGAAAAACGAAATTTACATTAGTCCAGCGGTTCTCAAACTTTTTTAGGCGAAGCAAAAAGCCTTAATATAATTATTAAAAAACTGATTTATATGTATTTATGAATAATCATATTGCAATGTAATATTTAGTTGGAATATTTAGATGTAACCTTATAATCTCCCTTTGGTAGGTAGGGGGTTCCGCGGAATACACTTTGAGAATGGCTGCGTTAGACGTATAATATTTTTTTAAATATAGAACGTCCTGACCTTAAAGTCGAATATCCTGTTTTACATGTAGACCCAAAAGAAATACCTGATTTATTTCGACCGGGAATTAACGAATTGGCGCGTTATTATCATGTTTCGATAATTTTGGTTTCGAGTAATTATTATTAGGGAACTTTCTTCACGCGATATTAAATCGGACAACCTTTACCTCCCTCCAGAGCCACCTGGTTAGAATTCCTTTGAAGTCAGCCGTTTTTACTTTAATATTGCAAAATATACACAAAATGTTATTATTATATTTTTTATATTTTTATAATTATTCTATTTTTACTTCTATTATTTTATAGAACAATTGTTTTTTTTTTATTATTTCAATTGGAAAATTTCCAATTTTTTTTTTCAAATATAATTAAACTGCCTTCAGGTGAGTGTTAAAAATTAATCATATACCTAGTTTAATAAATTAATAAATAAGCATTTGAAGCCAAGTAAAGCCAAACCTTTGTTTAAATATAATTTGCATACGTTTAACTTTCTATACAATCGAAACATTTATTTACATAAATAATACTGTTTATTTTAAAGAAAGTAATAAACAAATTTATATAATAAATAAATTGCGCAAATTTTATTTTAATCTTATTTATATTTATAAATTAATTAGCGGTCCGGTACGTGCTTCGCTACGTATAAAGTGAAATATTAAAAAAATATATTTAGAACATCAAATTCATGCATCAAACAGCATGAATGACATAAAAAGTATCAATTACTATCAACACTGAAATTGAATGAATTTGTTACAAAAAATGTGATAAATGAAGAACCGATCTACCGATTTTGTGCAAACTTCACATAAACCATCTACTAAATAGTCCGAACAAAGCCTAAACATTTGGTTTGGATAGGTGAGCCCGTTCTTGAGTTATAAAATTACAACGAAAAGTGCCATTGATTTTTATATATATAGATTACGGTCCTACATAATGGGAGAACTTATATGTTTTTAGTCCCTTTATTCTAGCTCAAACTGTTTTAGTTGATGGAATTCTTTTGGAAAGAGACGTATATGACGGAGTCCTAGAATAATTAAAAACTAGTTTATATGTATTCTTTATTCATAATCATATTGCAATATATATACTAGCTGACCCGGCGAACTTTGTTCCGCCTTAGAAGCAATAAATAAGCAGATTTTGAATTTTATTAAGTTCAATTTTTCATCAATAACAAATAAAATAAATCAGGTATTTTAATGATTCTTTATCCATAAAGGTTTTCGAGAAATACGATGGTTAGTATACTAATTATTTACGTTATTATAAAAAAATAAGAGATTACATTTATTTTTTAACATAAATCAACGAAACCAATCTAAATAACAGAGAAACACTAAAATCATAAGATAATAATAACTCTTACCTTTATTTTTGAATAATTGAATTGCTATGTTAAAAAAACAACACTGCACTGGTTTTACAAATAATTGAATTTACCTAACAGTGCGACTGCGTCAAAGGTTCATAACACTCGATCAACAATGAGTTTATCAAGCATCCTAGTACGGCACATAACCCATAGATAGAGTGTAAATAGATTTTAAAAATAGAGAATAGGTGGTTAAAATACTAACCACTAAACTTGAAAGAGTTAAAAGGCTTATTGGTTCTGGGGGTTGAGATATCATTACAAAAAAAAAAAACAACCTAATAGAGCAGCGTTTCTCAAACTTTTTTGGCGAAGGAAAAAGCCTTAATATAATTATTAAAATGTGTGGCGGTCAATTCAACAAGCCAAAAATACTTATTTAAGAAGATTTGAGGTTTTGACGTTTAGTCTGTCAGTGTCATCTTTCTTGTTTTCTTCCTGTCTTTTTATTGCCACAATGCATTGTGATAATTATATTTTTTAATCCATTTTAATCCACTTTATTATTTCACATCAGTTTCTCTAAAAGTGGTGACCCAACGACTTTCGAACAACGCAACAAGAAAATAACCTTATTTGTGAAGTTATGAAGCTAACAGCAAATTTTGAGCTCGGTATATGTAGACATTCTAAGAGCCCTTGGTCGTCATCTAATATACAGTGATTACAGGGCGCTTAATGCCACTACAATGCCTAACAGAATCAGCTCCTCACAACATGGCCAATGAAAAGTATCAAAACACATATGAAGCGGAATCGGCAGTTAAGATCCTGTGCCTTGCAAATTTTCTCATGTATTTATGGATGTTGTTGGACCTCTCCCACCATCCAATCATTATACATGTTATTAAATATTATGAATCGCTTCACTAGCTGGCCCGAAGACTCTGCCACGGACATGAACCTTTGCTTTCAAACTTAGAGAACATGTTCGTGTACTTAAGTCAGTTAAAGCAAAACATCATTCAACTCAAAATGCTACTTTCTTTCATCCAGAACATCAAAACGTAGCATGCTTTTGTTCATCAAGAAAACATCATGTGTTAAGTATTTTCAAGACAGTAACAACATATCAATGGGCACAGAATACTCTTTCCGGATATAAATTCTTCTGAATTCACCGAGAGGGGAGTACTTGTGGCGGTCAATTCAACAAGCCAAAAATACTTATTTAAGAAGATTTGAGGTTTTGACGTTTAGTCTGTCAGTGTCATCTTTCTTGTTTCTTCTTGTCTTTTTTTTGCCACAATGCATTGTGATAATTATATTTTTAAATCCATTTTAATCACCAATATTATTTCACATAAGTTTCGCTAAAAATGTAATATTACGTAATATTTAGATGTAACCTTATAATTTCCATTTTTTGAGAATGGCTGTAATAGAGAATAGGTTTAACCAGTTTTTTTATTACTTATGCAGTTTGAATGGCACATATTTGTATCAAAACGACCTTCGCAGGTGTGGCAAGGCCGTGCACCATCCGCCGAGTAAAACAACTAGATTTTTTTTTATAATTAAATTTATTAAGGCGTTTTATATTATAAGGTTTTTTGTGGCGTAAAGGAATTCGACATTCACTTTAGTTTTTTGTTTTATATTTAGCTAGTGATATCCCCGCGGTTTCATGTACTAATTTTCCAAGTCAAGTTTTGTTTATGAGTTTTTACCACCATCGTGTTAGTGACTATTTCATGGATGTTTAAAATATAATTTAAAATATTCATTTAACCTTAACTGAGGTGGAATTAATTTCACGTAAAAACTGACGTGGGGGCCTCAGAGTCCCGTATATATATATGTACTTGTATTTAAAAATCTTTACGGTTTTTAGGGTTTAGTGTTTAATATTTAACTTTAGTGGATGTAATTAAATAAAATAAATTATAATAATTTTTTTTTATAATTTATTTGTATATAATTAACTATCATTTTAAAGTTTAGAAAACACTTAGTTTTTTTTGGAAAAAAATCACATGAGATCATAAATCAGCAAGAATAAATAAAATTATTTTAAAAAATCAACAAATTAACTATTGAATAATAAAATAATTTGTTGAAGTTTTCGTTTTTGCATATCCTGGTCCTATTAACAAGGACATATTACATTTTTTGTCGAAATAGCTTAAAAATACAATTTTCCATCTCATGAAAGATGATTTCAGAGATACTCTATGCAACAATGAATAATTTACACAAACAAACTATGCACAAAGATATTTTTATAGTGTTAAAGAGTTTTTGGAATTTTAACGATTGTCGATTTAATGATTATATTGATAATTTTGTGAGTTTTCAATAATTATAAATTTAATGTATATATACAAATTGACAAATAATAATCTATATAAATATAAGAAAGATTGACATAGAATAATTGTAAATTGACATTCTGTTATTAATTGATTAATTTTTTTTTTTTTTTGCACGCCAAGTAATTGGTGAGACATGTGAAACTGTATTATGTTATTAATTTACATCCCTGTACCGATGCAAAATAAATATATTTCACTTCATTTCATTTCACAATAACTTGAAATATCTCTCCTGTAAAATTGCGATTATGTAGATTCTACCATGTTAAGAAAACTCGGAGATATCGTTTAGTTTATATATCTTCCTAGATTTTATTGTAATGATTGACACTATACTACCTTTTGGTATTGTGGCGGTCGATTTTCACATAAGTATCTATCATAAGGTATAGAAACATATTTTAGATAAAATCTTATGTCAAATCTTTGAATGCAGTTATGATCGGTCGCATAATAATTGATGTTTTAAAGTTAATAATAATATTTATGTAGCTGATTCTTATTAATGTAGTTGGTTGCATTTCGTATTGTTTTGCATAGCAAATATTATTTATTGTTTGAACCTATAGAACAGTGATTTTCAACACAAAAGTGGCGCGGCATAGTGGTTGGGAATCACTGCTATGGAGCCATCTTTTATTTCGTTTTACTGTAATTTTGTTTGTTTAAGTTGAAATAGAACATAATAAAATCTTTATTTATCACAATATAATGTTGATATAAGAGAAGTAATTAGTAGTGAAGTTACGAGCTATTTACATCGATATATCGATATCGGCTTTCATTTATTTTTTAATACTTAGTTCATGTAATCCCAACCTGCCTATTTTAAGGTTTAGTGGCTATGCTGGTTTTGTTCTGAAATGAAATGAAATGAAAATCGTTTATTAGCATAGACACTAAAGACGTGCGCTTGCTCATCGTCAGAATCTATAATGGCTTCCGAAAGGCGTATGACGAGAAGAAGACCACAAGAAATTCACCAATCGTAGCCTGTACATAAAATAATTAACAGAAAAAAAACTTAATTTTCATTCAGAAAAAAAGTAAATAACAATACATAAGTTACAGAATTCTCAATAATACATAATTCACAAGAATTAAAATTAGATCAAATCCAACGTGCAACTACACAGGTATCAGCCTACAATAATATGAAAATCGGTGGTCCAAGTAACTTTTCCCATTATATGTCATTTTCCGGTTACTGCAACAGACTGGACTAATATAAACACAAGTCGGTCTACCACTTTATAAATTGACAAGTTCATTAGAAATCTAGAATTCCAATCTTCTATATTCTTTAAGCCGCTTTTTATTATCAAAATAAATCAAAGTTCCTGCGAGCCAATGTTTAATTGAAGCATATTTCCACATAGACCATTCTATTCTGTTTTTTCGATTACTAGGCGCGGCGGTTTACGCAACTACACACCTCGCTACACACGTTATTAACTACATCTTTATTTCGCAACCTACAAGGGTTATAATAGCTAAAATTGTATATCTACAAGTGTGTTCTTAGACGCCCTAGGCGCTGATAAACGGTTTTAGTCCATGATAACAGCTAGACTATAGTTAGTACTTAGACACTAGTCGGCCGTGGTTCACTTTAAATCTAGGTACAAAATTAGGTACAGCTTATTCGAAAGTTGCTTGAAACACACACCTACTTCATAAATACACATAATTTATAGTTTGTTTTATGTGTATGCGCATTTATAATAAATAATAATAAATGTCACAGTTATTATTATTATTATTTATTTATTTATTTAATGGCATGCTTAGGAACTTTATTGTATTGTGCCAATCATTATAGACCAGCGGTTCTCAAACTTTTTTGGCGAAGGAAAAAGCCTTAATATAATTATAAAAAACTGATTTATATGTATTTATGAATAATCATATTGCAATGTAATATTTAGTTGGAATATTTAGACGTAACCTTATAATCTCCCTTTGGTAGGTATTTTTTGCAGTATTTTAGCCCTAGTTTTCCGCGGAACACACTTTGAGAATGGCTGTTGTAGACCATTATCAAAAGACTCAAATTTTGTGAATGTATACATGTCTTACGATTTCGTGTTGGCTATATGTGCTATTAGAGCTAATGTAGATATTTTTACAATAATGGGCTAAAATTGTGTAGTAAATTTTTTTTAAACAAGCTTCATTCAAAGTTCATGTTAAAAATCGATCAAATTTTTTTTTACAAATTGGTCCAATAATGTCTTTACAGATTAACATAAAAATAATTCAGAGAAATGTACAGCTTTATGAAATATTTATTTATAAAAGATATCACCAAATTGATTAAACATGTTTTTAAATATATTATTTTAATAGGGCGTGGCCACTTCTGTTTCCAGTTTTCGTTTGATCCACTACTTACGGGACTCCCTGTATAACAAGGTTTTTGTCTTTTTTGCATTTAGATTCCAATTGGAATTATCTGTTGTCCGACCAAATGACCAATTTATACATTATACCTATTAAGATATGTTCATATCGATCGTTCATCTCAATTAGTTCAAAAAAGTTTTCTTTGAGAAAAAGTATTTCATTTTTTAGCAATTATAATTCTTTTTGTTTCAATTGTATTCAATACACGAAGTTGCTGTGACGGTTTCCATTTTCAAACGAACGAAAAACAAATGCTTCCAAAAAATAAAGGAAATGTGTTTTTGGAAGCATTCTTGTTCTAAATTTAAATTTTAAACACGCTTATGATTACTACATTCAAAATAACGGTTTTATTTCTGTTTATAACGTTTAAAAGATAAAACAATACGCATGCACCTTTGTTACTTACAAATGCCGGAAATCCCAACACCAAAAACATATTTCGAAACGTGTATCTACCGTTCAATGTAAAGTATGCTTTATTATAAACTAGACAGTTGTCAAATATCTTTGTAAAACGCAGAGCTACATAGAACGTTTCCGAATGAGCGACACAAAATCTAATGTCAAGGACGGAGCGTTCCTACGCGTTGATAAATTTGTGTTTGTCAAATTTTCTTGTTTGTAATTGAGGGTTTTGTGTGAGAGGCAGCGGACGAATATTAATTATTAGTAAACCCAATTATATTAATGAACAATTTCGTCTATAATTGCCGAATAATTGATCTCCTCGAGCCAACATAAGACAGGCGTCTGTTGCAAACAGACATCTGTCTATGGTAACAGTTATTTGATGGACCACACTCTAGCTTAACATCAGCCGAAATGTTATCATATTGATGCTATTTTAAGAGTAATGCGATATAATTACATTTCAAATTGGAAACCGCTAAGAATCTGCTTTTAAGGATACTTCGTTAATTGTTTCTGTACCTACATAACACTTTACTTAATAAATAATACTTTATTCACAATTTATACGTATATACATCAAGATTCACCGCTGGTTCCCACACTAGGCCAAGCCTGAGAGAACACTAATGCTATCTTTTGAAATGAAAAAATGCATTTTTCGAGTAAGGGTTTCCTAAATCGCTAAGCTTATCGCTAATGTCATAAATTGAACCACGCGGATTAGGTGTCAATGTTGTCCATGTCATATTTGCTAAGGTATTGTATTTTTTATTCTTAATATTGAAGGTGATCTTAATATTATTACATCACGTATTAAATTTAGGCCGGCAAAGACGTTTATTATTAGATACGCTCTTCATTATGATTTATATAATATTTCCACAATATCTCCGACATTTTTTCGTGTGGTGTTTTAACCAAAAATAGTGGCTACATGTCGATAACAATGGACAATACGGGGAGTAATGGAAGTTTGGATTATCGCGGAGGTAAACCATGGAGGTGGAAATCGTTTTTATAACTTCAATATTAACCCTCCGGCGGGCGCGGCCGGTCTCACAGGCACAGCAATTATAGGTTCTATGAACTCTTTTAGTTTTTAGTCTGATTTAAATGGGGAAAAAATGTTTTTTTCTATTACTTTTGTATAAAATTTATTTCTAAACATTCCAATAAATAAGATTGATTTTGATTTTCATCTTGGATTTAATTAGAAAAACATAATCATCAATTTTCCCAATGAGCCCGTCAAGAAGACCGCGCCCGATCTAAGGAGTTTTTGAGGGGCGCCCGACGAAGGGTTAGAACCCAATACATCCTTTACTTACTTGTTAGGTTATCCTCGAAAATCGAAACCTATATTATTTTCCTAGTATTCTATAGAATTCCTTGAAGTATATTGAGAAAGAACCGTGTCTCGTAACAAAGCTTTGATGTGATAAGTTTTAGCATATTCCAAAGTCGTAGAGGCCAATTTTCTTTTATCCTTCTTCATATGATATTTGAAGACTCCTTTACATGGATTTATTATTTTATTTATTTCTTATATTATTAAGAGATGGCGGCCTTATCGCTAAGAAGGCAACCAACTTTGTGATGTAGAGTAATGCAGAAGAGAAATAGCGGGAGTTATAAATAGATACAAATATATTATAGATAAACAAATGAACTACACACAATACACACCAAGTTACAGGTAAAATTTATCCCTACTAATATTATAAATGTGAATGTGAGTTTGTTTATTACGTTTTCACGCAACAACTACTTAACCGATCATCATGAAACTTTGTACACATATTTTTGGAGGTACTAGAAGTAACATAGGATACTTTTTATTTAAAAAAAATTAAAACTATAGTAAAATATTGAGTAGGTATAGTTCTACTGAAATTATATCTGATACCTATTTAATTAAATTAAATGCGAGCGAAGCCGCGGGTAAAAGCTAGTATATACATAAATACTAGGAAGAGAGATAATATTTTTTCTATTTTATATGTATTTCAATGATTATTTTGTACTACTGAAAAAATTGTACAAAATTAACCGAGTATTACGATATGATAGTAGGCACAGCGATGATGACTTTTTGACTTCTCTACCTACCCGCTTATTGACATGAAAACTGATGTATTTTTTTTATAACAAATAAAAAAATGCTATATTTAAGATCGAAACTTCGTAGAATTCATAAATTGCTATCAAATATCTAATTCTCTATTCCCAAGGTTATTCTTAAATTATCCGGATTACATCCCTTTTTCTTACTTTTACCCGTTTTTCCACGAAAAAGGGCACAAAAGTATTATTATTCGAGTTCGCTAATTAAGTGCCTTGTTTTTATGCCGTTTCTTTTGTTCTAATTTAATTCGACAAATTAAAAGTTTTCATCAAAACAAACAAGTTTTAAACTCTCATAAAAATAATTAGCGAAGTTAGCGAAAATTACAATTAATCTCTTGTTTTTATTATTTATTTGCTTAACAAGACATCGGTCTATAAACCTACATCCTAGTGATTACTACGCACTTATTATTCTAATTGGAAACTCATTGTTCTAATTGAACTATTTTTATACATGTTTTTTTACTTTTTATAAAGACTATAATTGTCACATTTTGATATCTGTTATGTTACTTCAACGAAGAATAAACGCACGTACAAAAACGAAAAAGTGTTTTAACTGAATAAACAAACCAAATAGAGCCACGATACCGGCTCTTTCCCGCACACGTCACATATATTGGTCCTTCTACCTAAACCAACGCCAAGATTTGAAATGGAAACTCGATCCATATCGAAGAAACTTCGCGCAGCATGCGACGCAACGGAGGCAACGGCGCCAACAGGAGCAACAGAACCCTCTACGTTCCCAGAGGGTGCTCCCCTGGCCACCGCCCAAACACGTCCACCATCGCGCACAAGCTCCAAGACCAGTTCAAGGCACCACTTATTAGCGGCCAGACGACTAGCCTTAGAGGCAGAATTTGCTCGCGAATCAGCACTAGCCCAAGCCCAGGTTGTCGAGACCCAGCGTAAAGCGGCTGAAATTCAGTTGCGAGCGAACTTGGCCGCCCTTGACGCGGAAGCAGCTGATGACGCGGACCGCCACAGCAACACGGGATCAGTCTTGACGCAGTGGTTAGGATCCGTCGTCTCGCAGTACGAGGCGCAACCGCAACATATATGTACACGGGCTATACATAACGTGAGTATTGATGAGAATTTGGTCACAGCAGAAACCCGCAGTGTTCCAGCTACGCGCCCAGCACCGTCTCCGTTGGCCGCGCAGCCCCTCCTGTCACCAGCCTCGATAGCACGCGTCTCACCTGTCGTCGACATACCGGCGTCCGACACAATACAGGCGACACACTTTGTAAATAAAGACTCACAGTTTCAATATCCCATACACGCCAATAATGCCAACGAACGAGCAGGTATGTCTGATATTTGTAAATTAACGAACGCGATAATGTCGTTATCTCAAAATAAGCAAAAAAGATGGGAAACTAAATTGCCTATCTTTGACGGGAGGATTCCTGCAGAATTTCTCTCCTTAAAGCGTATTTTTGACGACACTCAAGACTCGTACACAGCAGCAGAGAACATAGCTCGTCTGAGTCACGTACTGCGCGGTGAGGCGCGAGAGACCGTAGCGGTCTTATTAGTGTCGGCGCAGTCCCCCAAAGAAGTCATGGACGCCCTAGAGATGCGCTATGGACGAGCGGAATTGATTGTCTTACAACAGTTAGCCAACATGCGCGCGCTACCACGCATGGGGTTTGAAGGTAAAGATCTTAATTTATTTGCCTGTCGTGTCCGCAATGCCGTGGAGACCATCAAACTATTAAAACAAGAGTGCTATCTCGAGTCACCCGAATTGGTAAACTCTCTACTCGGGAAACTTACACATATTTTACGCTCGAGGTGGACTGACTATGCCGCTATACATTACGATCAATTTTATCGTTTAGAGTTGTTTTCAAAATTCCTTACACATGAAGCTGACATTCAAATTAAATTCGGGTATATTTCGGAACATCCTTTAGAACCGAAAATGCAAAATTTTACATCAAATAGCATGTCGAGAAATAAACATAGAGACAATGTAAACAGCGCGTCAATAACTAATATAACAAAACGTAGCTGTCCACTATGTAAACAGACACATAAGTTGGCCGATTGTGTTGAATTCCAACGTCTGGACATCGATGATAGATGGCAACGAATAAAGTCTCTTAAAGTATGTTACCGTTGTTTGAAAAATACACCTCATACATTTCGTACTTGCAATCCTAAAATCTTTTGTATGGTGAATGGTTGTATCCTACGCCATCATAAACTATTACATCAGGATACTAACGCGCAAGCGCCTAACACAGACAATACTCTCCAATCTGCTAATCCTAATTTCGACGTGACTGTGATGGCACAAAATGACACGAACAGTCCCGTCAACGATGAACAATCTCAATTTGTGGGAACAACAAACTCCATGGACTCGTCACAACCGTATTTAAAAATAATTCCTGTAACCGTGACTGGACCTCAAGGCAGTATAGACACTTTCGCTCTTCTCGACGATGGTTCCACTGCAACATTAATCGATTCCAGTTTGACTGAAAAGATAGGAGCCGTCGGTCGACACAGCACCGTCAACTTGCATTGTGTAGGCGGACTCACGAAACAAATGAGTGTACAATATATACAATTAGATATTAAGGGTCGGTTTAACAACGTTGCACATCGCATACACAATGTTAGATCTATTGACAACATCGGTATGGCGGCACAAACAATCTCTCAACGAAGCATCGGGTCGTGTGCACACTTACACGATATAGCCCATGAACTCTGTTACGAATATGCTATCCCAAAAATAATTATCGGTGTGGATAACTGGAACTTGATTGTGGCTCATGAAGTACGTCGTGGTACACGTGTTCAGCCAGTTGCCATAAAAACATCACTAGGGTGGGTGCTATTTGGATGCGCGAGCAGTAGGACGACACCAATAGACTTTATTAATCATTGCTCAGCACGTTTTGACTTTGATCGCGAGTTTATCGAGAACTTGATTCGGGAACAATACAAAATCGAATCAATCGGTATCACGAGGAGAGTCCCACGTAGTGAGGCCGACAACCGAGCGCTAGAAATTTTGAACATCACCACACGTCGCCTTAGTTCAGGACGTTTCGAAACTGGGTTGTTGTGGCGCGCCGACAAACAGTTTATTCCGAACAGTTATGACTCAGCTTTCTCTAGGTTCCGAAGCCTAGAGAGGAAAATGGCAAAGGACTCTAATTACGCCGATCTT
>JAPWLS010001470.1:0-48254 GCA_028551675.1 Tineola bisselliella | reverse complement strand
GAATAAGAAAAGTTTTAAGGTCTCGCCATTCTGAGTAATTTTTTATATGAACTTCAGCGGCTGAGTGACCAACTATTTTATTTAAAGCGTAAACTAATAATAAAGGATGTTGTTTGACATCGGTCAGTGAAAAAGCCGTGTCACAAGACCTAATAAACCTATATAATTGTTCGACCTTTGAGGTATCAAATTCAGGAATCAGACTTAATGTCGTATTTATATTTAAATTATTAACTTTTTCTTCTTTAACTTGCTCCATTTTGAACATTTTTTATGTTTATATTAGAGCTATGAAGTTAATTGAGATGGAGATTGATATTTAACAATTGAAATTTGAAATCACCAAAAATCTATAGAATAATTATAGAATTAGGAAAAGGGATTCAAATTAGGATAGAGTTCACAGGAAAGTTTAGAGCATAAAATTTGCTACTCACCACAATAACAGAAATTTCAGGAGCTGCATCGTGCGGAATCCTTAAAAGCCTTCAGCTACCACTCGGCGATTTTGTCCTTGTGTTCTTCCGTCTTGCAGTATAACATCCTACCGACTGCGCCAAATTTGTTAGATGGCGAGAGCGAAACTTCACTTTTTATGTAAAGATTTATTTATTGCTTAAAACTAACAGCGTTCTCTGGTCAAGAGTTACATATCGAATCTCTATATTGAATCTTGTGGGCCGTTTATATACCCTTTTTGTAAATGAGTTGTAAAGTCCACTTATTAATGATTTACAAAGTCCACTTCGTTAATGACTTAAAGCTAATGGCAAACAACAGTGAAACCTATTATGAAACATTAATGAGTTATTAAAGAAACTTAACTAATTAACTTAATAAACAATCATTATCACATATAGACAAATACTAATAGACAAATAATAATAAATTATACTATACATTATTAATGCAAACTATAATATAACACCACACACATAACACATTGCAATATGATTATTCATAAATACATATAAATCAGTTTTTTATAATTATATTAAGGCTTTTTCCTTCGCCAAAAAAGTTTGAGAACCGCTGGATAAGTAAGGTGATTTATTGTTACTTGTTAATTAATAATTACGACATGTTATTAAATTTATTACACTAATGAACTCCGTGTTTCGTTTCGTACATCACTCCTCTGTACCATTGCATAATTACCTGAAACAAAATTAAAAATAAAATTAATCAAGCAATGTGAATGAAAAGATTTAAAAATACATACTTTATAATGGTAGATACTATAACTGAACACTTATTTAAATTTAAGTCGGAAATGGGCAGTTAGTTTTGTATTAAACGTACAATTTCTCACGACACAGCATCCCTAGATGGTACTCAATAACGCCTAGCTAGTATTCTACAATGGAGTGCATTGATTTGATCACTAGTACGCCTTGAGATCTGCGCGTGGGCAGTTCGTACTGAGAAATGACAAACATTGCACACATATATTTGTTTAAGGATATGGTAATAAAATATAATAACCTATATTATGATTGAGTTAACACGACGAAGACAGAGAAATCTAAATACCTTCAAAAATAGCGAGAGTTCAAATGACTTAAAAATTTGAAATCTTCAGTTATTTGCGCATTGTCAAAATTTAGGGAAATTTCAGAAAGGCATATGACGAGAAATCACTAGAAACAATACCTGTACAATATAATGCTAGTATTAGTAAGTAAATTTTTGTTTAACTACAAGCACTTTAAAAAACTCTAATAGTACCCAGGTATTTAATACATGCATCAACTGCACAAAGTAATTTTTTACTTATTTTGCAAACCCTACAAAAATTAATAAAAGACAAACGCGGACGTCTAAAAAATCGCCAGAAGCAAAATCGTTACACTGTGAAGTTGCAAAAATAATATTTTGATGTCCTTAATCACATAGATATATGAGTATTTAAGCAATACAGTTAACAACATGCGGCTTCTTAACTTGGAGCAAATGACTCATCGAAGAGACTGTCTGCGCAAATGGAAATACCACATTAATGATTCGATCTGTTTAATAATGGAATTAAATGTTCGATTTTGTATTACTTATAATTATACGTAGGTATAGTTATAGAATAGAAAAACTACATGCAAATTAGTATAGATACCGCACATTTTGCGTTAACACGGTTTCTGTGTTTGCTATCATGACGCGTCTATGACTAAATGCCTATATTGATAATAATAATTGTAGTAATGGCAGATGGTTAGTAGAAAATACATACAAGCATGAAACTCGCCATTGTACAATTATTTATACGCCCTCTATCGGGAGTTGTGGAAACACAGACTTAAAACCGAAATGATACAATTTTGTATAAATGAATTTCCTCTCTTCCTTGCACAGCTAGCAACAGGACACTTTACGGGTGTTACAGTTTAAAATAGTAACTAATCGCAGACGGCAGATTAAGATTAGTTGCTCTTTATAAATAAAACAACTTTAAAATCATACATTAATGTTTAAAATAAAGAAAAGACAAATCTGTTTCATTCGTGGATTTTTACATGAGTCCTTAATATAGGGCCGCGTTGTGAGAAATGGGAAGTCATTAGTCAAAAGAGCGGGAGAGATGAGCAAATGCTTTTATTTTTAAAAATCGTCGACTGGCCACGATTAAAAGCTGAGTAAGATTTTTTTTCTTTTTAAATTATTCATTGCTGTATCATGGAAATTGTATTGACTTGGCAACACTCTCGGTTAAGTTTCGCATTCAATTTCTGTCCTAAATCCTAATACCACCGCAACGTTCATACGACGAATAGCACGTAAATGGTTTGAAATCACCGTGGTTGGTACTCGCGCACATAGTCAGCACTAGTTAGTACTTATATGAAAACTTTTAGAGTCGTTAACTTAAACGACATGTAAATTGATGAATGGAATAAAAACGAAGAAGAAGAACTAAAAACAATTGAATTAGAAGAGAACATAAAGATTTTAGTAAGTAAATATTCTTAAAAAGTTCAACACGAGAAGTTAGTTACCCGTAATTTTAGTCATCTGAATGAACCATTTAAATATTTTTATGTCTATAATATTAAAAAATAAACTATCTTTTAAAACAAATGCTACATAATATGTATTCAATATTAATGAATTTTTACCTTCCCTTCCTTTTTCTTTCCTTATTTTGAATGCCATTTTTTTCTGACATCTTTGTTTATATTATTGGATAGATAAGCCATTCTCTTACCCAAATACTCGACATTGACCGAATTGTATTTTTAAGACATTTGAGGCAATTTAACACAAGAAGGAATGTGTAAGCAATTAACTCACATTTATGATAGGTTTATGTATAAATTACGTTAATTAGTATGTACATTTCTATTCTAACATATTATATGTATATATGTAGGTATATATACATATAGCGCCCTGATCTCAGTCTAAGATAAGTGTCTGCTCTCACCTACTCATCTATTATTGCTATTTTCTATTCTATAAGGTGACTATTGCAGTTATTTTTTAATTGTTAAGTTCTTGGTTGCCATAGTAACCAAATTTTCTAGAATACCAAAAATGATAAGTAAGTTTTCTGTTTCTATACTGATGTATTTTTATAACGTAGGTACTTAATTCGTTTATAATTCAAACAGTACACCAACATTAAAAATAGCAATAATAATCATTACACATACAATGAACATAACATTCATTCACATTATTGTGTAAAGCGAGCATTGACTTTACAAAACTATAATTAGAATCATATTTAAACTATCGTAAAGACTAATTGAAAATTCATTTCAACTTTTACTCGAACGTGTTTATCAAAACAAAATACAAACTAATCAGTGTACGACGTTTATAACAACAGTTACAAAATATGGCAAATAAATATCAGAGTATTATTAATTCAGTTGATGCTTAATCATATCCGAATTGACATTAATTCTTCCTTGGTGCTTTTAATTTGCATAATCGCCCGACTGATCGACCAATAGATCGTAGTCGGGCGACGAGTTTGACAGTTAGTCGTATAGTGACAACAGAGACGACCTTTTCGGGATAGTACTTATAATAATCCTTTTACAATTGAATAGACTGACTAATAAAATAATGTATTCTTTGTTATTTAATTTAAAATTTAAGTAAGTAGCATTTATTTGTTTTTAGAAAAATAAATATGTGTTTTAGAATCAAAGTATTAGGCTACAGCATAAAAACATTATTTTCTTTTATAAAACAAAGTAATATTAAGAATTGACAATCGGGAAACAAGTGAAAAAACAACAACAAGTAAAACAAAAAACCATTATCTATATTCAAGTTGACAAGCTAATACTTAAAAAAAAATTAAAATACAATAACAAACAATTATAAAGATTAAGATTATAGTTAAATAGATGTAAAGTTTTTTGTCCTTGTCATGTGTTGAAAATAGAAAGAGAAAGCGCTTTACTATCGTGTTCTATGGAAGAAGTAGATACAAGTAGGTTCAAACTAGAACCCTTTTAATCCAAGATTGTAATCTCGAAACCAAAAGAAGTTCGATAGAAGATAGAAAATGTTCCCAATATTTTCACAAGAACATGGTCACGAAATGAAGGTGTTTTATTTGGTCGTTAGCTTGATCATGACAATGGCTGTTTACTTTTGTTATTATAATTCGTTGTGCAATTTATATCGCGATAAAAAACCTATTCATCTTTGTACTTTAGCTATGGGTGGTCTCTGATTTATAAATATTAAAAACATTAAAATAAGTGATATTGATTGTTTATGTTCGGTTGTTAAATTTGGGGACTAATGATTTGCTATAAATCAATTGTTATGGACGAATATACCTATATATTGAAATACATATATTGTAGTCAGCAACTAATAATTAGCTGAACTATAACTGAAGCTGAAAAATAATAGAACATTTAATCAACATTATAACATTATATTAACCTAAAAGACTGTTGTTTACTATGGTGTCTATTTTGATTATTTTTAATCAGTCATTTCGAATGCTTTACTTACACTTACAGCCACCGTTGTTACAAAGATGTTTCCTATAAGATAAGTATATTCATCTCAAAATAATAAATTAAAAAAAATATATAATAATCAAACTTAACGGTAAAGGATACGGTTTTGTATTATAAATGTACCTGGTTTTAATAGAAAATAAATAATTATTGAAGCTTTTCGTAAACTTAATGCTTTAAACTAAAATATAACAAAAACAATGGTAATATACAAGCTATTAAGCTTTGTCTCCTAAGCTACAAATTCCTGTATAACAGAAAGGATATGTAAATTATAGATTTAAAAATACGTAATAATATAACATATAATATTTTAAAACATTCCCACAGAGACAGGTAGAAACAATAGATCTCCAATCGCTAAAATGAAAAACAAACGACACACCCTTTTAATTTTTAGCCGCGTGGCGATTTGGGCCCCGAGTTTTTTTTTCTATATAAATTATTGGCTAAAATATGAAAAAGCATTTATAGCTAGTACCGTGTGAAACGAGGCGGTCCTAAGTCTTTATTGTCGAATCGTGATCAAGCTCAGCCGCCGTATGGCAACCGAATCGTGTGGATCTCTTTATAGAAAATATATTCAAACTAGAGTCAAAAGGTCGCGCCATAACTGTCCTTTGCTTTTAAGGAATAACCATTGCTTTTAAAATTCAATATTTGTTTAACGTTTATATCATGCGGTTTTAGATGTGACGTAAATATTTAAGGACTCTATTGTTTTAACCGTTTTTGATTACACGTACGTATGATGTGACGTTTGCGTGTTTTAGCGGGTTGCTAATGCATTCCATACTTTTATAAATTAAAACACTCGCGTAGTACATTCTGTCTAGCTTAACATCACGTTTACTTCGACTAACCTAATCCGGTGTTTCGATATCTTTGCAGATGGATGTTTATTGTTCGATTACAAATCTACATTGACAATTTAAAAGCTAACAGTGTCAAACATTTTGCTTTATTGTTTTATACAAAACCTAAGCCCGGACTTGCATATTGACCGCTTCTGTCCCGGTCGAAATTTAATACAAAAATTAAATGGATTTTTATTTGTGATACCCATGTGTATGTACACGATACATGTATTTTTTGTTTAACAATTAATACCTGAATAGACGACTTATAATATCGTTCGATAGAAGTTATAAACTTTATCGAAATCCATTTGTTTTATTAACACAGAGTTTGTAACAACAAAGTTAATTGTTCAAAAACAGTTATCCAAAATCAGTGATGCCGAACAATATGCCTGAATTCGCAAAGAAAAACTTCTAAGTAAAATTGAAAGTCAAACAAAACAATCGTTTACGTTTAAATTATAATTAAGTAAAATACGATGGAAATATTGGACATTTTTCGTACCATAGATTTTTTGTTAATTAAATTGTTTTTATATTGTATAATAAAAAAATTAAAATGATTAAATTCACTATTGCAATGTATTGTTAAATAAATTAAATAATTTAGAACACTTCTTTGCGGCTTATTAACGATAGGTCCAAAATTTTCGGAGCCGTAAATTAAAATAATCAAAAATAAACGCGATTGTAAGCCGCAAAAAATAATTGCAAAATAATATAGTTGTTATTCTTGTTTTAAACAAAAATGTGTAGACCTGAACATTATGATATTTTTCCTTGTAGAGTTTTTTTATTCATTACTGGGAGATCCCAATAAGATTTGCACAAAAAAAAAACTAAAATTAGTTATCAAACAAATCTATAAATAATACCACGTAATACGAACTTGAGACTTGATAAAAACAAATTTAAACAAACAATTTTGGTATCTATTGATTTGATGTTATATAAATCGCTGCTTATTGGTATCTGGGGTCCCATTAAACTTATTTTTGTACAAATTATTGTAATATAAATGCTAATTAAATTAGTTAATTATCATTTTAAAATTACCTGATGAACAATGAATTTTTGATTGCAAAAAAAAAACATTTCATAAAAATAAATACTTATATTTTTAAAGTAGTATAGGATTAGTAAAATAATATAAGATATTCAATTTATTATGAATAAAATATTTGTTACAACCTAGAATAGAACCCGGAGCTTACCTAAATACTTGTACATATTCATAATCAACACACAATAAGTTGAAATTCCATTAATGAAAACAATTGAAAGAAAGAAACACAAGATGTCTACATAGGTCACATATTAAACACCATCATAAGTTGACTTCGTTATTAAATAAGATATCTTATTACAGGGTAATTGGACGAATGACTTTGTCAAAGGTCAGCATCCCGACAAGTTTATAAACAGGTTTATGTTTGATCAAAGAATTAATATTCCATATTGAATATTTATTTTATACGCATTTATAGATCCTCCTTATATATTATTGTAAATAAATTGAATTAATATTTGATTAAACATCTATAAAATTAATATAAACCCCAAAAAAACCCAAATTCCAATAAATTAATAATAGTATTTTTAAAAAACATCTGAAAAACGCAAAAATAAAAGTAAAATATTGTTTTTTTTTTAATGTGTTTTGTTATTTTATGGTATGTTTTGAAAAGTGAACAAATTATACTAATCGAAACAAAAGCTAGTCGCGTATTTAAATTATAATAAGTAGATTAATATTATATTGTTATAAATAATATAAAACACTATAAATATAATATTTTTTTAAATGTATAAAGGCACTAATTCTAAGACTTTTTTTGTAACTTACAATGTACGCGCATCAAAAAACAACATAACATTTCAAATCTATCGCAAATGTTATTTGATGTGTATACATATATAATAAAATTATTATTCGACAAAACGGTCAACCAGCAATCGTCTATTGTTGTACCTAGTAAAACAGAGCCATGTAGAAAGTGCTCGCTTGAAGTGCGTCTGCTATTTCGTTGGCAAATACAATTAGGGATTCAAGTTATAAAATACAAAGTGAAAAAATACAAAGTTGAAGACTAAATCTTCGCGACCACGTCACATCAGCAAAACATTGGAAACTTTCGATTTAAAGCAAGCAAATCGAACACGATAGTAGATACATCAAGATATTTAAACCAGATTTTAAAAATGAAAAAAACAATGACGTTATATTTAATTCTAAAACACTTTCGGATTTAAGTAAAATAAAAATTAAATATAAAAAACTTTTATAAAATATTTCCTAGTAAATTCTACAAATTCAAATAAATTTTAGAACGTGACATAGAATTTATGAATAGAGAAACCAGAATTCTATACCGATGGGCTTGTCTGAAATATTCAATACTCTATGGAATACCATTCATTCTTGTAAAACATAATTTACACATTTTTTCGTAAGTTACCTACTTTGGAAATAAATTTTAATACTATTATATTTTAAAATCAAATTTATGACTTAAATAATGTCTTTTGCGGCTTACTATCGCGTTCTCTATCTATTATTTTCTCACCGCAACCACGATGACTGCAAAACTTTCGAAACGTCGGATTAAAAAAACAAGCAAACATGTTTTTTAACCCGCATAAAGTGTTAATTATTACTATCACGTTAATTTTAATCTGATTTCATTCGACGTGACACTGGCTGCAAAGCCTTCGAAACACCGAATTAAAGTATTTTAGTAAACAAGTACCTAGTCTAATCACCAAACACGCACTACAATTATATTAGTTGAAAAAACTAAATATATAAAGAAATAGATTTAACTATATTTATACTGCATTTAGTTTTAAGATCTAAATAAATGTTAAACTATAATGATATATTAAGTTTGTTATTTAAAAAAAGTTGACTTTACGAAAAGTAGACGTCTAAGCTATGAGACTTAAACTGTGGAGCTTTAGTTTATTTAAGCAAAGTTCAAGTAGAACAGTTAACTTGAAGTAAACATTTGAAAGGTGTAAATAACGCCTAACATGACATTCTCCAAAACTTAAAATAGAAAAACAATATGCATTGTGTTTTGTGTGAACTTTTCTATCTGTATTTTAATCTTTAAACTTAAAATGGGGATTTTTTTCTAAAAACAATAGAATAGCTGTAGTTTTCGTAGACTTTTACATGTATTTTTTAAAAGTTGAATAGATACATTAATTTTTAAATTAATTAATTAGTTAATTTGTATCAACATTATTATTATTTTTAAAGCAATAATGTATTCATTATTATTATCATTATTAATTGCATATGGTTTTTCACTTCTCAAAGGCATGCTATAAGTTAGAAATCAATCGCCTAACATCTATATGTACGCGCACACTTAGATAGATTAGGGACCAGGATTCTGTAACGGATTTCGCCATATATAAAAAATAGTTTTAAAAAACCTTTATAACTTTATTTTTTTATCATCTTGTAGTATTGTTTTTGGTTATTAGTAAACTTAATTTAATTAATTTAAAATAATTTATTCGGCTTACTATTGCGTTTATTTTGATTATTTTTATTCGGATTTCCGAAAGTTTCACAGCTAACGTGGCGTGCAACGTAAGATTTTCGATACGTCAGACTAAAAAAAAATATTCATAACTTATTCATATTCGAAGTTAAAAAAAATCTATACCCATGTCAAAACTACTCAAACTTTAAAGCAAATAAAACCTAACATTGTGTCTAAAAACAAAACAAATGCATTCATTTTAACGTTGTCAGTTGTACCAACATCAAAATTCCAACTTCGTTAACCCTAAAAATTACAAATTAAATGTCGGTCTGAAGGTCGATTTTTAATTGGATATCTTCTCTAAAATGATATTTCAACTTTTAGCGAAGCACGAATTAATATTTGTAAATTGAATTAGACAAGTACGTATTTATTATTTATAAAATCTAAAACGGAATTAAATTACTGTTTGATATTCGAATCTAATTTTGAATAAATACCTCAAACAGTTTCTATTTTTTACTTAAAATTATTTTTTAATGCATAATAAAACATCTATTTGTTAAGAGGAAGTTAAACCAAATATTCTTTCGGCAAAGACGACTGTGAACGGTGTCACGATATAGCCGCCGATGACACCTTGACTTGAGTACGTGTCTATATTTTGTCAACGTATTACATTGGTCATTATTATTATTTGAATTTTAAAGTTAGTTCCAGTCGTGTTAAATGAAAAAAAAAAACAGGAGCGCCGGACACTGTGAAATGTGAAAAAGCGTCACCGCCTAAAAAACCTTTCTTGTATTATTATTGTTAAATGTAAAATAAATCCTGCATTTTAAGCAATCGTAATCCAACCAAACTCCAACCAACTGACATTTGCAAACTTTTCCACGTGGGAGCTGAAATTGTTTCTGAAAGCGTTCGTTTCGCAAAATGTCAACATTTTAAATTGCTTTCATTGTTTAAAGTTAACAGGGTTAGATATACATATAAATATGATATACTGTTTTTCATATAGTATAGTTCCGTCTGATATTACATATTAAAAGACCAACAAACTCATAGAATTCATGATTGTTGCAAAGCTTTCGAAATGTCAGATTAAATTATATGTTTTTTTATACAAATCAATCTTTATATTGTTGTTTTTTTATAGTTGTTTATTTAGTAAGTTGACATGCTAATGTGTATATTAAATAAATTGTGTAAATGTAAAAACTTTTAGATACTTCATGAAAGCAATAAAGTAATTGAACCGCGACAGTAAGCCGCATAATCTATTTTGAATTACTTATATATATATATATATATATATATATATATATATATATATATATATATATATATATATATATATATATATATATATCATGTCATTTTTTAACGTGTAATTGAAGGCTACGTGATTACGTGACAATATTTGCATACGTAAGATGAAAAATAGGCATCGATCATAGTTTCCGCTCGAAGCCACACTTATGTCAGTCAAAACGCGACGAAATAATACACAAATAACTGTCGAGTTTCGGAAGTGACATTCAAATAGGGTTGCCTCACAACAGGAGTCCGAGTATTTTATAATTAAATTAAATATTCGATTTTCACTATTTTATGGGCAAAAGATGGTAAATATCTATTTATAGAGACATTTCTATTATTTTTAGTATATTATACCTATTAATTTTAAATTATTAATATACAGTGACAAACATTTTACAATACTAATAGTTTTCGCTTAATTATTTACTATCATTTTATAACATGCTAATTATAATTTTGACTCCAATTTCAAAAATCAATTTGCGTTACATAGCTCGTTTATAAAGGAAGGCTAAAGCTATACCTATAGAATTTATCATACTAGTCCATCTATGTAAAGCAGCAATGTATTATACAAATATTATGCGACTAAAACACAGCTAGTTAAGAAATAAAATCAGAATTGTAACTATAAAAATTGTACAGAAAAAAAAAATTGAAAAAAAGAACGGTCGTCTATCATTCACTCCAATATGGATCTTTTCTAATATATATGTATATTTTTTTTAATTGATAACCCTAAAGTTACTAGTATGCTTGTAAAATAAGGGGGCGTATTACGCCAGAGTCGTTATCAATCAAGCGCTTGTCGTCAAGACTACGGAATGTGCGTGATAAGCGCAGCACCCGGCTTCGGTTACATCTCGTTAGAATATTAGTCTTGGTTAAACCCAGATTTGTGGCCCAACTCAAAATGTCACTTCTACTATATATCTTAGAACTGTTTCATTGGGACATACAAAAACTGCTGTTAGCAAATCCATACTTTTGGTAGTATGTATTTATGTGTTATATGAATAATAATAATAATAATAACTCTTTATTGCACAAATTAAAATAACAGAAGATAATAATAAAACAAAAGGCGGTCTTATCATTGAGTAGTGATCTCTACCAGGCAACCAACCTTCAGGTAGTAAATCGCGAATTAAATGATAGGGTGAAAAAAAAACAAAATAAAATAATATATACAAATGAATATGAAGTGCTGGCTTAAGGGGGCACATGTAAACCGAATAGGGCCCACTCCTCTCGATATACCTCTGATTCACGGTTATTTCTAATCAAATAGTCAATGACAATATTTTATTCTAGGGTTCTTTTTTAAATAAATACAATAGTTAGTATGTGTAAATATTATAAAAATTTTAAACTTTATATTCATGCCCTACTTTAAGACATTAAATTAACCTTTGAACGAATTAAAGAACTATTCATTTAAAATTGGGGACAAATCGTTACTAAAAAGAGGTCACAAAATAATTTCTAAACAGGTCAAAAATTGTATTCGCTTGTGTCTACGACCTTTTTACTGGAGATAAGTGTAATAAGAAAGTGGGGTACAAATGTATTTTGAGAATTGTTTTGGTAGCTTTTTGGATTAAACTTAAGAGCCGTTACAATGTCGTGGACAAATATTTAATTTGATATTATTTTTATAATTTTTACATGCGGGACAAGAAAAAAAAATCTACATATTGTAGCATTTTAACTAATAATAACCAAGAACTGGTTTAAATAAAAAATAACATTAATAACAAGATTGGTCCAAGATCAATTTATTAATAACTAGCTGTTGCCCGCAACTACGTCTGCGTAATAATGAATGAAATAAATCTAATAAGATTTATACAAACTTTCATCCCCTATTTTTTCCCCTATGGGGCAGAATTGATCAAAATCCTTTCTTAGCGGATGCCTACGTCATAACATCTACCTGCATGCCAAATTTCAGCCCGATCCGTCCAGTGGTTTGGGCTGTGCGTTGATAGATCACTAAGTCAGTCAGTCAGTCAGTCACCTTTGAGTTTTATATATATAGACTACGGCTTCGCTCCCGTTAAGAAGTATTATTATTAATTAGGTATAGTTTTTGCGGCTTTATTTTTGTTTAGCGTGTGTAAAAACGTCTTTATCATAGTAGCTCCAATCTTTAGTTTCAGTTCAATCAGTCGAAAATCTAATAAGATTTATACAAACTTTCATCCCCTATTTTATCCCCTTGGGGGTAGAATTGATCAAAATCCTTTCTTAGCGGATGCCTACGTCATAACATCTACCTGCATGCCAAATTTCAGCCCGATCCGTCCAGTGGTTTGGGCTGTGCGTTGATAGATCACTAAGTCAGTCAGTCAGTCAGTCACCTTTGAGTTTTATATATATAGATAAGCGAAATAACAAAAAAATCAAATAAACAGTGTATATTTTATATATGTTTTTATAATAACCTGGGATATGACCTCACTCCACCTGCTGTTAAGCTAAAGTGTGGTGCCTGGAGCGGAGACAACTGTTGCCACAGACAGATGTCTGCTTGCAACAAACGCTTCCACTAGCCAAATACGAATGCTGCTTGAAAGTGGTGGTACTACCCTGGTACATCATCAGTGGTAGGCAGCTTTTAAAAGTATCAATATATTTTTAATAAGAGGACAATGACAATGAAACTTTCTTGGGAAGAATGAAAATTTGAGAAGGTAATAAGTACATACGCATAACAATTATATTATACACTCCAGTCCACGTATGAAAACAAAAAAGATTTATCTAAAAATCTAATAAATAACGTGTTAAAGAAGGGATTTAGCTATCTCTAAAATTAGACGCTAATTAGGACGTCGTTTTTTTCTCGCAACAAAACCTTTTCGTGTTTGTATTAAGTCCTAGAGATAAGATAACAATTTTATATGAATAGAGAAGCTATTTTATTTTTATTATTAATACGTTTATTTTAAATAGTTTTCCTAAAATTCCATGTGTAGTTTGATTTTTTTTTTATTTTACCTTCAAATACGTTCATGAAAGTACGTGTTGTAACTAATTTAAAATACTTTATGCGGCTTAATTTGGTTAATTTTAAATTCACATCGACCATAATAACTGTAAAGATTTCAAACTAAACCAAATTTTTGTGTATACTGGCATGCATGTATTCGTCAATTTATGTTTACGCCACGGAAGATACGCGCATATGTGTTTTAAAGAGCACAACGAAATTGTCGTGTCATCAACAGTGAATACGCAAAAACTCATAACAAAGTTCAATGTACTCAAAAATCAATCATGATCCAGTTCCCACTTACATCGTTATTATGATAGACAGACCGACAATTATGTGCGAATTATTTCTATAGATCTCTTCTATTAACTATTGTTTAATGTTTTCTATTCATTTCTAAATTACACCCGTTATTGTTTTAAATGTAGGATGCGCTGTTGTGTTTGATTTAATTGAATGATTTGATGATTTAAATCCTTTACTTGTTTAATGTTTTGTATTAATGTCAGTTTTTATATTTAATTCACTTAATTTAATTTATATTTTAAAACAGATACGCACGTCGTACCATGAAGAGCGCTAGTGATAGACTAAACCACATTAAGACCCTGGACCTATGATAATATCATAAATTGACTTTCTTTTTCTCAGAAATATATAAAAACTCATGACACGTAGCGAAATATATTTAATAGATTCGAACAATTCCAACAAATAATTAAAATCTTAATCAATTATTAAAATGCACGCCGTCGCGCACATTGGTTTACGAATGCGACTCGCATACGTCTTGTCATGATGCGTGATGCGTTTATAAATAAACATTTTAATTGCTAAAAATACTAGGAATTTGCAGTTTATTATGTAGCAGTTAGTTTTGCTTTAGACCTGTATAATCACTATAATAGTAATTTAAAAATATTAATAATTTCAAGAATGTTTATAGACTATATTCTTGAAGATTGGCTTGAACATGTAAATATAGATTTCCATAATTTTGTATTAATAAAACTTGCGAATCACTTTTAGAACAGTGATTAATCACAGTGATAATTCACGTCAATATCTACAAAATTAAGACAAACTTTGGGTAGTATTTATTCTAATAAGAAATTCTAATATGAATTAACTAGTAACAAAACCAAGATCAAATTTATTTTCAAGACACAATATAAAAGAAAATCGCAAAAATCCGACTTCATAATCAATTTAATAAATTATTGCGACTTGTGACGATCTCATACAAACAGGGGGCTGAGCTCACGAACTTGCAAGAATCTAGTTTACCTTGTACCTACATTATTTCCTACTTGTACTTTGGGAGATGGTAGCAAGAAACAATTTGCATCTTTCTTTTAAGTGTTCTTTTGACTAGACATTCTTTTGTTATTTAAAATGGAATAAACGCAAGAACACAGTAGCCAACTGTATATTGTGGAAACCCGAACTAATGTCCGCCCACATTGCATTTCTACTATATTTGTTCTGTTAGCCAGCAACCCTTAGTTATTAGGTTTATCCAAAAAATAATAAATAACTGCTAAGAATAAAATTCTCACTAGTACAAATAAAACAAAAATAGTTATACACGAGTTATTAATGTTATTATTATTATAATTTATATGATTGCATTATACTTATTAATTCTTATTTATTTCTTATTAACTACACGAATTTATGTATTTCACTATGTCATCTCATTAATATATAATCAGTCCTATTAACGTGGTGGGATCTACAAAATTACAATTTTACAGGAGAGAGCTTAAAAGTTGTCTTTGTGCATAGTTTGTGTAGATTCTTCGTTGTTGCATTGAGTATCTCAGAAACTATTGAGAAAATCACCAAAAAAAGAAAGATAATTGACAAAATGTTAGTTCCGACTATGTTGTATATAGAATTGCTGTTTTTTAATTCTACACAACTTTTAATATAATCGGGACTAACATTTTGCCAACTATATATGCATCTCTTATATCATTATATCTGACGATATATCTACCTATACACACACACACACACAAACACACACTCACGTACGTACAAAATTGAAGTTATTTTATTTATGTTATTTTACTCTTAGTATAATATAACCGGATACATTTTGGTATTAATGTACGGAAGAGCACTATTTACAGAAATACAGTCCTAGGATTAGTTCTGTTGATAGAGCGTTATTGAATATAGAGTTTTTGTATTTGGTGAAATCAATTTTATTATTATTAGGTATTCATTTTGAATGTTTTTCTTTCTTTTTTTACGTTGTCTATTATAGGTATATATTATTTTTCTTAGCCCTTCTTACGACATGCACAAGTTTTGCGCTGAAAAACAACAGAATAAATATTTGTAAGTTTCAAGTTATTATCGATGACTGAGATAAAAATTATTATTAAAGATAGATTATCTACGTACAAACAAACATGTTTGTGACATACGGTACCATCACAATTTGCGGTTTATAACCGTAACTGCCAACTACCATAAAAAAAACAATACTTAATATGAATTCTGTGTCTTTACAAAAAAAGGACACATTTAAAGAGAACGAAAAATTTCTTTTTTTATTATTTCTTATTTTGGAATATTTATATGATCGATGCAGTACTATCGAAGCGTAGAATTAAATTATTAAAAATGTACTGCGTCTGAAATGTTTTAAATTAATTGCACTATTGATATAAAAATGAATCGAATAATAAATTTGACACTTACGTGTTTTAATAGGAATAAATATATATATTATTGCAGCCATTCTCAAAATATGTTCTGCGGAACCCTAGGGCTAAAATACTGCAAAAAATACCTACCAAAGGGAGATTATAAGGTTACATCTAAATATTCCAACTAAATATTACGTAATATTACATTGCAATATGATTATTCATAAATACATATAAGTCAGTTTTTTATAATTATATTATTGAATTTAAGAAATAAAATTAAACATAAGACCACACCTCCCCAACTATTATTACAACGGTCGACACAATTTACCCAACACTGGTCACTTAATGCGTAATTTGAAACTTTATTCACGAAAGGGTAAAGTTGAAATTGTTTTTTAATTTATGTTCTGTGTGTATAGCGAATTGGTTTTGTTGTCTAACAGCCGAGGCAGGCCTTTATGCACATGGTTACCGGTTTGCTTGTGTGGACATTGCAAACTTGGGCCGGCATGCATGTGATATAAATTACCTTTTTTAAATATTTTTTGACCTTGGTTATATTTAAGGACAACCATATACCGAGCGCAGTTATGATTGATAGCTTAAATAGCAAATACCTCAGTAGATGAAAAATATTTTTTATACTTAAAAAAATACAATTTATTAATTTCTATAAGACCTAATTTTTTAAATATTTCCTTTAGTGTGCAAAAAACAACATCGTATATGGTCAACTTTTCTATTGTTTTTCTAAAATTTATTCATAAAAGGTCTGGTGTGAATTATTACACGAAAAACCATGCAGAAATTTCTGAACGTTTTAAAGTTCCAAATTCAAATATCGAGTGTTGCTGAACGAAATAATTAGTGGAAAAAAAATGTGCTAGCCCATTTCGTAACTTCACAATTGTGTTGTAAATACTTCATTCATTGTTCAGCTCATTCTAAAAACTTTTATGATGTCAATAAAACTTGTTTTTTCTACGTTCATTCAAACATAACTCATTTTCTATATTTAAAAACATGCGTATCTTATTAAACGGTTTGTAAATAAATTTATGTAAGTTAGATTAAGTATGCAAATAATTGTAATTATTTTATAATTCACATTAGAACTTTGTCCTTATAAAAACAAATACAAGGTCATTTGAAAATGTTTTTTTTTAAATGCCTAACTATTAAAAATTATCGTGTTTGTGTCATTGCTTACATAGTTTTTAATATGCAAAATGATGTCACATCATGACGTAAGTTAGAACTACTTGAAAATTAACAAATGTCTATTACATTACGATTTATTCGTATTATTTTTGACAAATGCTACGTTTTGTTTACAATTATTATCACTCATGGCGCCATTAATTGTCTCCTTCAACTGATTGCATTAATAACAAACGAATATCAAAATATTATTTAATTAATGATAAGGTTCGAATTAACTTACCGTTTTGCATCGAAATAGCGAACAACTCTTCGTCCTGTAGCCATCTTAGCTCGCTAATGATAGACATATCAGTCACAAAAGACATTAACGTTGCATGATAACAACACTCTTACACTAAACAATTAAAATTCACCGATAAAACACAGAATCGATCTCCAATTCATACGATATTCACATAACAACCGCTACCAAATGTCAAAACATTTTAGAACGGTTGAATTATTCATACAAAAAAATTAATTCCCGCTTTAGCTGCCATAAATATACCATTTATTGTTTTAATACACGTTAATATCACTATTATTCTAGTACACTGACGTCGTGTGATTGTTTTAAAATAACTTAAATTGTAACTCGTAAAAATTTAAACAGCTGACCATAAGATCGTGCGCGCACGCATGTGATGCAGAAAGCGACACAAACACACGCAACGTGCGCTCGCTCGCGCTAAACTGACTTTATGTTACTTGAACTCAAGGCAACCGGAGGCAGTCAGGCGGGGGGCCATGCGGGCCGACTCAAAAACATAGTCATATCGATAACTTGTGTTATTAAAACCCGAAAATCGACAAGTTAACAACACTAAGCGGCGCTACCTTTTGAATGGGATCCGCTTTACGATGTACGAATAATGCCTTTTAAAATTGCACGCAATAAATGAAACGGTACAAGCCGTGAAATACCTTTGACTTTTTTTCATTTTACAACTAGTTATAACAATAAAATTTATTAAACATTTTGTTATTTTTGTTTGTTGTTTGCAGGTTTGCCATATATTTGTATTATATACGAAATAAAATTTAAAAAATTTAATAAATTCTAAAAGTTATTAAAAGTTGCTCTATAATAAATTATTATATTATTAATTAATATATTACACAACACTAATTCTAATTTTAGAATAAATAATTATCGTAACGTTATCTAACTCACATAAACAATTTAATATTACTAATCAATATGGTTTTGTCAAAACAAACTTTAATTAAGCAATATGCCTATTCATGTTTGTTTTTTTATTTTAGGACTGAAAGTTTTTAACATATTTTGTACACTATGGTATGTTTTAGTATGTTATCTGGGGATAGTATCATAAATCATTACATAACACTTGTGAAGTCATCTAGTCGCGTATAATATACACAGCCCGCATGTGTCCTCTCAATCCGGCATAGTGGAAGTGACTGACGCAGATATCAATCTGTAGTAACAGTTGTCTCCACTTAAGGGCCGCATTCAAGCTTAATTTCAGGCGGATTGCATTCATATTCCAGACTTCTACTAAAATACGAAGAACTAAATTCAATATTAGTTAAAATAGATACGACTAAATAGAAAATACATTAATCTCATTACAAAAAAAAAACAAAAGTGGAATAGTTTTCATCAACATTTCTACTTTAGTAACAAAAGAAGAAAAAAATACACTTAAAAAGAGGAAACGAATACAACGTCAAGTGTCCACTTCAAAGCAAATATATTTTGACGTCGACATGTGGGAACTATTTCTGTAATTTGAAATAAATAGGAACGAACTCAGTTAGATTTCGTATATACATATACATAATTTGGTACACAATAAGAGCTGAAGTTGAAAGACAGAGGGCGCTAGTAATGATTTAAATAAAATATATAAAAATACATATTATAAATATTATAATAAAATGTGATCGTCAGATGTTAGTAAAGATAATATTGTATGTGTTGACAGATTGAGTACTTCCGATGTTAAAATTAGTAGGTAATATGTTCCAATGGCGAGAAATAATTCAATACTAACTAATCCCATCTAGCTTAATATCACGTGGAGTATCACATGCCAGATTGTATATCTATTTATTTAGCCTACCTACAAAATTATATTAAGACAATGTATTATGAAAAGGACCTCTTTTATTACAAACAAACTTAAATTTTTGTTATAGAATAGGACAGCATACTCAAGATAATTGAAAACAGTGTTCGGTTTAAAAAAATTACGAAACTAACAACAAAATATTCATTGTCACATGACATCATTTGAGATGAAAAATCTGGTGAAGCAATAAAAGAATATTTAAAAAAAATCGAAACAATTATTATAAAAAAAAACAAATAAACCGTCCTCAAGATTTCAAAATTATATTTGCTTTTAATTAATTCTAAAACGTTCCAACTTAATTAATTATGAATCGTTCATTCAAACACCTTATATTGGAAGTTTACTCGAATTGTTATGCGATAATTACATGCGGAAAGCTCGAGTCTTGTTTTGATTTCAGACGTATTTGCTTTGTTAGAATAGGCTACACATATACGCGTTTTCCTTACTTGAAACACGTGTACTGTTTATACTTAAATATTCACATAAGGCTGTATTCGAAGCCATTCATCCATTCTCATATTATTTTGTAGGCTGATACTTGTGTGGTTGCACCATGTGGATCTGATGTATTTTAATTCTTGTGAATTATGTGATTTATGAATTGTTATTTACTTTTTTTCTGAATTTAAATTCAATTTTTTTTGTTAATTAATTTATGTGCAGGCTATGATTGACGAGTTTCTTATGGTATTTTTCTCGTCATACGCCTTTCCAAAGCCATGGTAGAGTCTAACGATGAGCAAGCGCACGCCTTCAGTGCCTATGCTAATAAACGATTTTCATTTCATTTCATAACTAGCTCACTCATAATTTGAAATGAAAACATTTGTGGATTTTAATTATTATAATACATATTTATTTATTTATATATGCTACACCATTGATATATCACAGTAGAAATCCAAGTCAATCCACCAGTTGGATAGGTCTCTCAAGGCGTATTCATAAAAGCAATAATTTTAAAAAAAGAGTGTAACGAATAAAATATCAATGTCAATAATAATATTATAGTAATAATATAGTGATACAATGTTAAAATAAAAATATAATTTAAAAAAATGGATTTTTAGCGTAGCTTGAGGTATCGTTTCTTGAGCTATAAATTCATTAAAATTTGTAATATTCGTTAGTACCAAGTAAATTTAAAAAATCATAGAATCGTAACGATCGTTGTTGGTACGTACGTAAAATAAGCCTTTGTTTTTTACGATGTCAAAAGTCAACAGTGAGTCAAAATATTATTATTAATAAAATAGATTTCCCACTAAGATAATGTTTAAGGCATCCCTTAAAAGGAATAATATTATTTAAATTAAACCCCTTAGCAAAAAACTAAACAATGTGAACAATCAATAGTTAATTTTAAGCCAAGTTTATCTGTGTAAAAAATAACTAACAAAAACTTAACTAGTAAAGCTTGTCAGTCACTAATTCCAGTTCTTCGTGTTTAACACTAACACTAACAAATCGGGACCGGTCATTTGACCAAATATCATTTACAATATTTAAAAAATAATTTTAGAACTGTTGTTTCTGACTGTTCTACAATTTTTTGTTGTTTTACAAATATGCAAAATATATTAAATTTGGCAGTCAATTGACCTATTACAATTTCTGTGGTTAGCCGGATGTGCCCGCATTTCAAGTGTTAAGGATTACATTGCTCCAAATATGTACATGTAAATAAGTACTGTATCATAACGTATATATCTACATATATATGTCTTCAATCAGAGACAAATTAGTTTTTTATTTAAATATCTTATATACATTTATTTTATTTATTATATATAGAATTAATCCAAGCTCTTTATGAATGGAGGGCCTAACGCTCGACAGCGAACAAATCACTCCAACCTATCCATAATAATAATTAATTGTCATTTATTAGCTTTCACATTCAATTTATCGATATCGATACGTGTATTTTGCAATAAAAAATTACCGACTGTCATCATTTATTTTATCGAATAACGATTGTACTTGATTAATATTGGGGAAGTTAATTGAATTAAATAGAGATGGAATCGCGAATGTCTACAGATAAGTTATTTTGACATATTAGAAAGTTTTTTTTTTCTAAATTCCATTTTACATTGTTTAATTATGGAATCTAATATGTATTTATAGTTTGATTGGTAACGCTTTAGTTAAGGTCCCCAGGAATTAGTAAATGTAAAATCTTTCTTCTAAACTGGCAACTCTAACCTAACCTAACGTTTTCGTTATTCGTACAGTTCCGGAGTCCTCAACTAAAGCCAAGCCGTTTGATTGTTTTATTGTAGTAATGCCTATAACATACAGTTGGCTAAGAAAATGGTCTATCAAATTTCGCAAATATCTTCAACCAATTCACTCTAAAGCTTTCGCAAAGTGAAGGTATACATATAACTAAAACTTATTTTCAATTATTCACATAAATAATATCAGAATATAACCTCAGTCAATACAAGAAAGTATTTATGTAGATTACTTTTTCTATTCGTAAATATACTTCTAATCTATAATAACAATTAATTCCACGATTAAGGTTTCGCTACCGTATCAAATGTTATAGCACACTGCGTAGTCGCGTGACCAAAGGATTCCCTGTCAATTTACTTGCAAGCAATTATTTTCCTAATAGCACTAGTGTATAAAGAACAATTTGATATTCATTTTGAATTCAAGTTGCGTGCACTGAAACCGGTTACATAATATAAAAAATAGCTTTACTTTTCACATGTTGTTGTTGTAGGTTGTTGTCAATTTGCATAGATTTTAACTTTATAAATAATCCTAGATATAACGGCCTTGCTGTTACGCGGAGGTACCGAGCTGCATCAAATAGTTGTTAAATACCGGGTGATTCAGTCGAACGTCTGAGGCAGAAAATGCATTCCAAACATTCGACCGAATCACCCAGTATATAAATCTTTGTGTTGTCTTCTTCCATATCTTGATACCCATAGTAAATCATAATATGTATTACTAGCTGTTGCCCGCAACTACGTCTGCATAATAATGAATGAAATAAATCTAATAAGATTTATACAAACTTTCATCCCCTATTTTATCCCCTTAGGGGTGGAATTGATCAAAATCCTTTCTTAGCGGATACCTACGTCATAACATCTACCTGCATGCCAAATTTCAGCCCGATCCGTCCAGTGGTTTGGGCTGTGCGTTGATAGATCACTAAGTCAGTCAGTCAGTCAGTCACCTTTGAGTTTTATATATATAGATTTATTTTCAATAGTAAATTGTATGCTCTAGTTTTTCTTACACCTATGGTACATGACTCACTCAAGGACCATAACCGGAACTGAAGGTCGCACTTTTTTCAAGTACATAGGGTTGTATGTAATTTGACACCAAAACAGTTCTTTGTAATTTTATGTATTTTTCGTGGATAACATAAAGGAATGATACGACTCGCCGGTAAGTGACTCTAATAATGTAAAAACACCATTCTTTTGTTTTTTGTTGTCTTTGTATTGGGTTATAACGATCTCTATAATGTCAATGTACGGACTACGCATTGTTCTTTCATTGAACAAAACTACGAAGTGGTGAAATTTACTTACCTAATACTCTATTTAAATAAATATAAACATAAATGCATACGTAACATATAAGTTTCAAAGCGGTCGTCACAAAACCAAAAAACATTTTAATGGTTATCGTATGTCCGTAGGGAGGATGTGGAAAAAATAGCACGTGTTCGGAAGTTGTTTTTTTTTCACACGAATAAACCCAAACCGATGCAGAAATTAAAATCCGCTACTAATATTCTGTACAGTTTATCGACAATTTTAATAAGTGTAACGAAATTCGTTAACTTAGTTTTGTATTAATTTTGATTTGACCTTAATAACCAATCCATCAAATTCGCGTGCAAATGCCAGAATTCTACTAAAGCCTTATTAAAAAGTCACAATGTGATGGAATACTTAAACTGAAATCATTATATGAAATATTTGCAAATAATTTTACCACACATAAAAATAATAAATGCGTTATTACCTTGGATAAAATACAGAAAAATCAGTAAAAGTAATTTACTTCAGACAATCAATTGTCATCGAAGTAAAATATTATATAAAAAAATATTATTATTATAGTAGCCTGGCATACGAGCACCCTCCTTCTGAAGCTAAAGAGTGGTCCTTGAGCATTCCACAGACAGATATTAATTTATAATTTACTAGCTGTTGCCCCCAACTTCGTTCGCGTAGCAATGAAGATATAAAGTACTAAGTATGAAGTTTAAATTCTAACATGAAAAAGTAGTTATTGTGACATAACTGCAATAGTTAAACATGTTACATTGTTGAAATTTTCACCTGGGTTTTTGAAAATGTTCTATATAGCCTATGTTCATCAGGGATAATGTAGGATTCTAATGGTAAAAGAATTTTTCAAATCGGTCCAGTAGTTTCGGAGCCTATTCAATACATAGAAACAAACAATCAAATGTTTTCTCTTTATATATTAGTATAGATATCGATTTATATGCATCTTATATTATATTAAAATACGATTGTAGAGAATATTAACCCAAAGTGAGTCAACGTTAAGTCAAGTTTAGATTGTAATTGGGGAACGCAGCGTTTCCTGTGCTCATGTTTCATCACTTCAATTGCAATATTATTTTGAGAAAACTAGACACATTCGCGAGAAAATATAATAGTGGACAGTCAAATCCATTTTTAAAAAATTATCTTATCTCTTATAAATTAACAAAAGAATAAACATACTAGAACATTATTCTAAATTTGAATTATTATTTGTTATTTTTTATTTATTTTCTCGGATCAAAGCAATATTATATTACAAAATTATGCGGAAAGTGAAAACTTCTAACAATTTGTTTTATAATATTAATTGCTTGAACACCTACATCTAACACGAATCAAACTAGTCGTAATAAATATTGTTCATAATTAAATTACATCAATAAAATATCACCAATTTATCGGGTTGTATTAAGTTCGACATAGCTTCGTTTGCCACAAAAATTTCGTCACAGATTTTTAATGCATTCATAGAAATAGATGTTCTAATTTTAAATATATTTTAATTATTACTGTGAGATAGATACACTTTTACGTAGACGTTAAAAAGAAATTTCGTCGAGAGCAAAGAAAAAATCAGTTAAATAATTCGATTACTTCTCAATGATATTCAGTAGCATTCAATTAAGGAGAACTTCACTACAAACACCAACCATTGGCCTGAAAATTCTGTGATTGGTGGAATTTTGACAGCAAGCGAATTAACAGTATACCAAAGTTAGTTTTATTCTTAGAAGTGTATGAAAATGCTTATAATATATATAAAAGTGTTAAAAGGAAAATGTAGTTGACATAGCTAATTAATTATTTTCGCATGTATACGCACGTTATTCGTGCTGCATCTTGAAAGAATCCATATATTTTGGCATGAATACATTTATCAGTTTCACACATACATGACGTTACCATCAACGAGCGTGTAGTGGAATTTAAAATCGTGGTAAAATTTTCTGTGACGAAATAAGTTGACTCGAGTAGTTAACAGTTCGAAATAGAAAGTTATTTCCACTTTTCTTAAACAAAATCTCTCATAGATTGCGTAACCGACACGTAGGCTGTAAAGAGCCATGGCTAAATTATGCCACTAATTAAATGTTACGTGATTTTCCTATTAGATTATTTTTCGTTGAAGTCGCGTATAAAGATTTTTTTTACTCTGAAATTTATGAACCGTGATTGAATTCGTTAAGGTTATATGCGTTATATCGCGCCTAATGTCGCGTTTGTTTTGATTATTTAGACCCCATTACAGACAGTATTCGCTTTTACGTCATGTTAGGTACCAGAGAATAGTGATGCAAAACGAAACGACGTATACCGAGACATGTGAGACATTTCCGCAAAGTAAAACGAATTAAAACGAAGAATGATGTAAAAATTTTGACTACCGTAAACGAAACGCTGTAAAACGAGGACTGCCTGTAATGTTAAAAGTCTAGCCGCGTCCCACGATTTCAGTCCGCAATCTTGCTGATTTGGAAATGCCGAACAGTTGTCTAACCCCGATTGTTAATGTTACATCAGTGTTTTTCTACGAAAAGTTATAATGTTACGCATTTTATGACTATAATATAATTAAAAACGTCTAGATTTAATTGCTATGTGTTATATAATTAATTAAATTTTAGGATTTTTTATGTAGATAAGAACTTTTTACCATTAGTTCTGATCGTAGAAGATAGCTTAATGCGTTTTATTTTCATAAACAAAATAATTAGTCATATCTTTAATATCTTATATAAATTCTAATTTATACTAATTAGTAGTAATTAAACATTTTCTGTGAAGGAACGCGACTATTTCGTAAATGTTTTGTTTTTATATAGGTTACTTTTAGTTCTACGAGTCACTGATAGGTTCGTGTTATTTCGCTGTATAAAAAATGACATTTACGAATTTGCGTGTTTACAATGTTGCAATACATACTGGAATTAGTGTGTGAATCTTGAAAATTATAATATTTACACTTAAAATATTTTATGTTGGTGTCCTTTTCATAATATTCATAGTACGGCGCATTGTATATATCTAATTAATGACTTTTGTTCAGTTATATTAATCACGTGTGTTAAAACGCAGGATGCAGCTAGCATATTATATTATTACCAAAGTTGTTAAGTAGCACTTAAAAATGCATCGTATCTGGATATTAAATTATCAAAGCTTTTAGCTCTTAATTAATTGATTTATTCGTAACTCTATCGATCATTTATTATCACTATATTAGTTTATTTTTCATATTGCAAAACCTAGCGTTGTACTTGGTCAATAGACTGCATAACATTTATTATTTTGTCCGCTTACTTTACTTTCGTTCAAATGACTACTTTCGTATTATTAGTGTTAAGCTAGATGGATAGATTTATGTAACTCGCTTCCGCTATGCCGGTCTATACCTTAGAAACAGACTTAAAAATAGATACTGATCCGCCCAATTTCTACTGGACACTGCATAATGCTAACAATAGGGGATAAACTAGAATTAGGAACAACTCATATAGTTATTGCTTTAGAAACAAAGACTACGTTTTGCAATTAGCTTTGCAAATGATAATCTAAACGAAATGTCGATAAATATTAATGGCACGTTTACATTGTTTGTTGGTTACCGCATGCGGTGTGCGTTTTTACATCGGAACAACTGCGGATTGTGCGGGCACTAAACAGACGTGCCTTGTATGCGGCGAAGTAGTCTCCGCGTGCGGAATAACGACCAATAAAAATAAGCCATTAAGCTATAAAGAGCGCCACATCTTTGTGCAAATTTATTCGCTATAAAATAAGTAATAAAGTTGCAAGAACAAAGTTGAAGAAGTATAGAAAAGTAATTGCTTAACAAATGACTAACAGTACCGTCATCAGGATAAACATAGGGCGGGGTGATCGACCGGTCCCTTCACATGTCCCTTCGATGCGGGAAAGCGATGCGCGTGCGCATTGTATGGTAATTTTGTGCGTGTAATGTAAATTTAACAACAATTCTAGTTATACAAAAGCTCACATTCTTATTTCAAATTTAAACTCCAGTTGCATGATTCGAAATTTGTAATCTTTCTAAACTATTAGTTTCGTATTATTTGATATAGCTCTTACAGAAGTTGAAATAAGATTGTTTGTTTCTGAATGTGTGTTTGGTGATCTAGGAATTGATTAGTGTGGATTTGAGGTTTTCGTCTTTGGTTTACGACGAAGGATTGATTAGTAACAAGGAAGTCGGTGTCGTCAGCGATATGATCTACCTACAGTGTTAAGGATCTTGCGGTTACGTGAATGTAATACATAATTTGTTTTTGTTATAGATGAGTAATAAAAATACCGCTTTTGTTTCACTTTTACTTTAGTCATTTGTTTGTTTAACTTTTTCTTTATTAAATTATGTAATATTAGAACCAAATACCCATTTAAGAGACTTTATGCCTTACTATCGCGTTGATGTGTATGTCGTAGTTATGGAAATAAAAGTCCTTACTTAGACTACTAACAATGCTGTACTGTGCTGTGTTCCATCAAAATTTTAGTTTAATCCGATGTTACTATAATAAAAATACAACTAACAAAAAATACAACAAAATTCGTCTTGTATCAATCGGGAATTAAACCTGAAATCGCATCATGGAGATTGTGGTGTGAATAGCCTGACAGAGTGCTTTCCTGATAAATATTGTTTCCATTGTCGTAAGTATTGCCCCATATTTTCGTGTTCTAAAAACAAATGCTACCAAACTGGTACATTGTTTATTCAATGCATAAAAGTACAGTTACAAAGAATTTGCATCTGATGGACGTAGTGTTTTTATTACTGTCATCGCTCGTGTCGGAATACCAAATATGCTTCACATATCACAAATCTAAATACAATCATTCATCTGTCCATTTGTTAGCTTTGTACTGCTTTTAAATTGATATTTCAAATAATATTGTTAGGAATTAATGAATATTGTTTTTTAAAGAGTTGTTAGTCTATAACTTCCTGTAGGCCACTTGAGTATTAGATGAGTCTGTAATATTATATAGACATTTATTGTGTTCGTCTCTCTGTAAAATACATTGATATGTTTTTATTGGGGAGAGTGGGAATGTCTTATATTAAAAATATCTATAGAGTTTTTTCAAATAAAAAACTAGTATTCAAATATAGAATAAAACATAAGAAGCTCCTGTTCTCGAATGTGAATTCTAATTGGATTCAAATTTAGAAATTCTATAGCAAATAAATAATACTGTATGATGTTATTTAGGTGCGTTTCTTTCGTTCGCATTGTCAAGTTATCCTAATAATTTTCATAGTACAGAGTTTACTAATATGGAACTTAAATATATTTAAAAAAACATAATCACCCACATTCTATTTACAAATAGTATTATAAAATGATTATTTATTCCGCAAATGCAATATCACCTAAAGTGCACAGAAACATAAAATGGTACCAGGTGAGTCGTTAAAACGATTGCACACTTTGTATTTTATAGTTCTATGCCAGGGATGGCCAACCATTTGCACGTGACATCATTATTTGGGTATAGCATTACTAAAGGAATAATTTTTAGTCATATTTAAGATGTTGTTTTCTTCTTTGCAAACATACTTTTTCGGCTTACGAACGCGTTTGTTTTTTTATTACTTTAATCCGACATTTCGAAAGCTTTACAGGCATCGTAGTCGCTGCAAAACATACATATAATTTTGAAGTGTAAATTGTAACACATTCTTCAAGAGAAAGCGAGTAGTGTCTTTTTGAAAATCTTTTGTAAGCACGTCACATATATTTTTTTAGTTCATACGTGTATCAAGTTTGCCCAACCCTGTTCAATACAATGTTACGTTCTTGAGTTCTACTCGTAATCAATACATGTATAATAATGTAGTACATATATGCATACAGATATATGCGTGTTTACAAGAGAAGAGAAAAACTTCCCGCGCTATATAAACGAATGGTATAGAACCATTTCTGTAATTGAAAGAGCTAAGTTAGATTTATTTATATATTCTTTTGTTTCTATTTCATTTGTTATTTTGGAATAAAATATCCGTTTTCAGTATAATATTTAATATGAATAGTCGAGGTAATGTTTGCTGTTAATAATAAATTCTCAAATTCAGAATAAAATATTTTACAGTATTTTAATTTTTTAAAGTTTAAAAACTTGAACTTGAAACTATGAAAAATATTGTAAAATAACATATACCTACATAGCAATAAATAACAAGTAAATACTGGTATAAGCTAGAACTTCCGAAGCAGTGACAAAAAGAGATTAAGAATACCGCTTCCGTAATGTCAACTTATTGTGCTTCACGGCTCGCTTGAAGGATACAGGAAACGGCGGACGAAGAGTCAATCTGTCGTAAATAAGTCTATGATATTTTTAAATATCGTCTTTTACAAGACTGAATTCTTTTATATTTCTTTCATATCATAATAATTCCGTAGCTTATACTATATCTATCTATACTAATATAATAAAGAGAAAACATTTGATTGTTTGTTTGCATTGAATAGGCTCCGAAACTACTGGACTGAAATGAAAAATTGTTTTACCATTAGAATCCTAAATTATCCCTGATAAACATAGGCGATAGAATATTTTTAAAAACGTGTGAAAAAAAGTATCATTATATTGCGTAGCTGAGGAAATTATTGGCAATAGAGCAAAGTGATGTACTACAGTTTTATAAAGGACATCAATATCTACAAAAAAGTCTGCAAAACCATATGTCTAACCATTACAGTTATGTCACAATAACTACCTAGGCCACATTATTCGTACCTTTATTAATCCTTATCTAAATAAATCATATATTATAAAACAGTTTGTTAAGGGGTTATACTTAGTTAGTAATTTAAGTTAGTAAGTAATTGCAGCAGCACTCATCCTCACTATGCCGGCATTGGTGACATTTAAGTATTGTTATTCTAATATGTCAATAGTAATCTGTAGTTAAAACTAAACGGACCATTGTTACGCCATCTAGTTGTGTATTCGTGAATTAATAAATGATCGATGAAATAATGATATTTATAAAATGTACTAGATGGCAGCACTTTCTTAGACAGAAAATTCATAGGTTATTATTTAAAATTCAACGTACAATTTTTAATTATTTGTTGACACGGCCGTACTTTCTGCTGAAAATAAAGATGCTTTTATTTTGAAAATTACATAAAATTAATAGTTAAATATTTTCAGAAAAACATTGTTTTCTAAGTTCTTCTTGTATGCGCGGTATAATGTAATAATGATGTCACGTTAAATTAAAACGCAATAATTTTAGAAGAGAAATTTCTCACTAATTGTAGACAAAGCAAACCGCACCACAAAAACATAGCACTTTGAAGTATAATGGGGTTAAATTTTAATAAGTAAGTAGACAACGCCAGGACAGACCGCCGAGAAAATGCTTATATGGTAGAAAGTTTTAATTAAATTCACAAAATAAAATTCTGTATAAAGACAAAACTTATTTTGCGGTGAAAATAATTCTGAGAAAAGGTTTGTCATCACATATACGCGCGCATACCAAACTGACATGTGTATTTTTTGGTGCACTTCTTTGTTCAGTGGTTACTGCTGCAGGTCGCCCCCACTATGCTCACTTGTAATTTCTAATCTATATAAGGTATATATACAATACGATGCTACGATATCACTTCACTTTTATTATTGTTATTCGCAGTTTTAAGTAGATAAATTTATTCACTATTGACGATCAAACCTTCTTTTAATATTTTACTATATTTATAATAAAGATAACAATTGTCAATGACATCAGTCTGAATAAAATTGCGAAGGAGAAAAGCTGGTTTTCTTTCGCAGACTTAATTTCTGTAATAAAGATTAATAATACATAGAAGTACATTTTGAATGATTTTGAAAGAAATTCATCCCTCTATAATAAGTATTCTTGATTATATGTATTCAAGTAATATAAATAAATATGAATGAGAAAAAAAATAAACAAAAAAAACAATTGAACAATAGTATATTAAATTCAAACAAATAAACATTAAAAATTAATTTATGACATACGCCCATTTCTATTATTTGCAAATAAAAAGAAATTATCAATACGTAGATATCATTAGAGAAGTTTAGAACACTTTATTGTCGTTGGCAATGATTGCCGATAACCGAAAGTCGTTTCAATTTCCAAGAAAACGTCTTATATTTTCATTGCAAGTTTCCTTTCTGTGTCGTAATAATTGAGACCAAGGCGTGTTGAATTTATAAAGGTATAATGTTCACAGAGGCGTAGCATTATTTTGTGCGTCTGCCCTATTAAAAATATTTCACAAAAATGTATTATTATTTAAAAAAAAAGCTCTACATGAATTTTATCTAGATCACTGAAAAATAGGCCAATGACTACAATAGTTACACTTAACTGGAAGCGTATTCACACGAGTGGATTATGCACATCGGTGAAGCTCGGTAAAGTTCAAAGGGTTAACATACAAGGAAATGTCATGAGAGATGAATGGAAACGGTTCTATGAATTTATTATGACCCTAAGCTTTTAAAAATAGAAAAAATTATTTTCAGCAAAAATTTGATCATTCTAAAGTAATCTAGAGCAGGGCTGTCCAACTGGCGGCCCGCGAGTACATTTTACTATGAATAAATTTATGTTACTAAATTATTATTATTAATATTAAAATTATTTCACTATGTGAAATTTAAATCTAATTTGAATTTAAAGTAGGTAGGTACTATTTAGTTTGCGTAACTTCACTTAACCTGGCTGAATACAGCAGCAATCCGTTTAACATCTGATTTTATTAACTTAATTTCACATTCATCTATTAATTAAAATAATTATTGAATATGAGTGCTACTAATAAAAGAAAAATAGACCTCGAAAATCGAGAATTTCAAGATCGCTGGGAGATGGATTATTTATTTATTCTGAACAAGAACATAAACTGACTTTTCATTCATCAACCTTCTTGGCCCCCGAAATGTTTGGTGAAGAAAATATGGCCCGCGGGCTATGATAAGTTGGACAGCGCTGATCTAGAGGATAGAAGTGTATTGCTAGATATCTTAGCCCTCAGTGAGCATTTTGAACGCAACTATTTCGTAAAGCTCAATAGTTTTTTTTATATATAGAGCAAATCAATGCGAACCTATCGAAGAACTAAAAACGCCCTATACAAAAAAAAACAGACTTGAAATTTACACTGCTCATTTTTATAAAAATAGTAATCTAATATACATAGTTCTAATCAAACTCGATTTTGCAAAGAAGTTATAAATATAATAGAAAAAAACATGAGTTAAATATGAAAGTGTGTTTAAAAGTTAACATGGATATAAAAAGAAATTTCAATTCTCCTAAGTGCATTAAACAAAAGAATATTAATTCCAAGTACTAATAAAAGTGAGTAGCTGAATAAAAAGGCTTTTACTCTGAACTGGTTGTAAAACTGTTGATATTGACGTCTTAATTTTACACTACACTTTAAATTTAATCAGTCTAAGTAGATAAAGTATGACACTGAAAAAATAACTGAAACGGGTCGAAGCTTCACGTTTAAAGATGTTAGTTAACTTTATTAAAATGAAAAAATATATTAAAACAACAATATTCGGCATGAGAAAAAGTAGTGGGGATGATTACGCAAACAAATGAACGAATCAACCGTGACGTCACAAAAACAGTCGCCTCCAATATGTCGACTTGAATAGACTGAACTATCTTGTTAAATCCCTACTATAATAATATTATAAATGTGAAAGGGAGTTTGTTTGTTACGTTTTCACGCAACAACTATTTAACCGATCTTCATGAAACTTTGTACACATATTTTTGAGGTACTACAAGTAATATAGGAAACTATTTATTTTTTAAAAAAATTATTTTTTACTATAGTTTCCAACTGACTATAGTTTCAGCTGTTTCTAATCATATTGGATTCTATTGAAATGATCTCTGATACTTAGTTAATTACTTAAATACGAGCGAAGCCACGGGTAAACGCTAGTACTTACATAAATAAAGTATCTTAAAAATTGTAGTTTTCATTAAATTATCATATATTATTTTATACTGAAAGCATGTTTGGTTAAAACAAATAAACTCGACTCCGGTTTTATTGCGTGTTATGAGATTTTAGTGGATTTTCTGTTATATTTAATGTTTGTTTTTGTGTACATATACATACCTATATTAACGTCACTTGAATATGTAATGAATAACATACGAAGAACATATCTAAACAGATTTAAATATTTTAACTGAGCTAAGAGATTTTGTGCGGCTTTCTATTGCGTTTGTTTTGTAGTATAATGTATCTTTTTATTACGTTATATAATGACATTCCATCTAAGTTAAGTCAGAAATAGTGTATAAGCAAATATAAATTTTATTACACACAAAGTCCAAGTTAACCTCAATACTAGGCTACTTCGAAAATACGTCTTATTCACTTCAAGGATATCAGTGAAAGTTCATTTAAAAGAATTTTTTTTAAAACTAAAATTGTATCTGACCGGATCTCTATGGCTAATAAATCCAGAGCCCAAATGTAAATTAGTTAAAACTAAAAGATAGAAATAGAAATCTTCGAGCCATTAATAAACTTTGATATACGCATTACCACTTCATCCATGATTCATTATTTGTATTCAGGGTCGATTTGTACTAAATTTGGGTGCATCACAAAAATAACCGTCTAATCGAAAGTATACCTAACGATTTAAAAATAGATACGTATCAAAATATACCGGCCTATGTAAATAGAATTATTATTTATGCGTTAGTTTTTGAATAAAAACACAATAATACAAATCGTATATTCGAGCGTTACTTTGTTTTTAAACACGTACTCGAGGACAGCACATTGCTATTTTTTTCCATTTTTCAATTTTAAAACCGTAAATGTACTACTTTCAAACGGAACACCTAGAAGTGATTCAATCGCGTTTCGAGATCAGTGGGCTTATCACGAATTTAGTCTGGCTTTCGAACCGAGTTCGCTTCAAGCGATTTGTATGGAAATTTGAGCAGCGCCACCGCGTGTGGATTTGGAACTACAATATTTTAGATACTTTTTGTTAATTTTCGAACGTCTCGATCTTTCGTCCATTTGATAGATTGCTGGTGCTCGTTAGTCGTTAGTAAAAATTCATGGTCCCGATTGCTAACGGATCCGTTTTACTTGTGACAGCTCGATTCGAGAGCCAGACTAAATTCGTGATAAGCCCACAGCTTGCAAGAGGAGAATTCCCTGTCAACCTGGACATAGCACACTCGTCTGCTTAAGCCGTCATAATACCTACGACTGTGGTAGCAGTTGTCTTTGTTCAAACACTTTATTACTTTAACATAAAGAAAATAATACAAAATGTGATAACTAATTAATATATGAAACTAGTGAGTTTTAATCCAATTGTGTTATACAATCCTTAGATTACATCTGTTAGTCTAAACTTATTAATTGACTGCTTACCCCATTTATTACTTTATTATTTAAAATAAGATCAGATACAATATCGTATGATGCTAATTCGGAGTAATACCATCAGGTGTGGATTACTGACCTAGTGGTGTATTGGGATTAGCTTGTCCTACCAACTTGGTTAATTTAGTTCTTAACCTTTTAATGATGAGTCACCATTTGACAAAATCAATCTTGACATCGACCATCAACTCTTTCGTGGTAATAATAATAAAACACACATTAAATCACCTAAAATCATACTTATTAACGGAATAACGGAAATAGTATATTTTTACAGAAGTGTTACATCATTGTAGAAAATATTATAAACTATAAGTATAGTACTATAGTTACATAATAAATTTGAGATGGCTTTGAGGACCATTTCGGGTGCTTCCAGGGATCTCATCAAACCGAAATGCGGTGTAATGCCTATATATACTATAAAAATAAAATAATTCTTAATAAATTTTCCCCAGAGCAAGCATTGGACGTGTTCATTTCCTGACCACCCGTCGAGTGCATCAGACTTACGGATATCGAATAAATCCCCGTCAATATCAAAGACCAAAGAGCTCTCCATAAACTTAAAGCATCCCCTTTAAAAATGCTCAAGTTAACAAAGGAAAATATGCTTTGTATTTCCGAGATTTAAATTAGAATTGTATGAATGCATTTCTATTAAGTTTGACCTACATTGGTCGTGTTATGACGTATAAATCGAAAGTCTAACTATACCTACAATTCTAATATTTTAACATTCATAATAAATCATTAGATATGTTTTTATTTAATATTGTATAAATCATTTCAGCCAACGATAGCATGTTGGTTTGTCGAAATATAAGATGTGCGTTAAATTTTATAAAGCGCCATCTATGAATGGGTGGCGGAAACGTCTCAATAATTATACTAACCTGCAATTTTTCTTTCGCGCATTTTCCTCCATAATTGTTCTGCTTTTCTCATTGGCCAGTTTTCCACCTTCGCGCTGAAACTCCTGAAGAACTTGTACTCTTTGAAGTGTGACATTCTTCTTTCCATTTTACTTGGTGCATGCCCTGATGGTGGGGGTGATGGGGCTTTTGAAGTATGCGACGGTGAAGCCATTTTTATTTTTAATAAAATTAATTCACTTAATTATTTTTAGTTCATTTTTGTATTAAGTTTTTCACTAAAAATTGCGCTAGTATTTAAAAGGAATGAAACATATTTTAATTCTGTGAAAAGTTAAATTGTGAACATTTTTCGAGTGAGTTTTAATTAATTTCACATGACAAATTGAGTTACGCACTTCAAATGTAAATTTGAATTTAGAATCGTGAATGTAGCTTCAGAACGTTTCTGTAATTTTGCGCGAAATGCGTGTAAGCTTGAAGTTTTAATGTATTATGATTTATACTACATTTGACATAAAAAAAAGCTTAATCAAAATTAACTTTAATTAATTTATTTATTATTTATAATTAATTTTAATGCCTCATCTCAAGTTTTGGGGAAAATTGTTAAAGTTTTTTTTATTAAATTTGTTTCCGCCTGATTACCCTTTTACGGATTAATTATGCTCTTTTTTATATTGTTTTTAAGTTTTTTTCTTAAACAATTCTGTAACAAAAGAAATAAAAATGTTAATAGCTTGTGAATTGAAGACGACTTCAATCAATACGAACAGCTAAATAAATTCCTCCTTCACATGTAAGAAATGTAATATTACTAAAATATCGATACAAATATATTATATTGTAAAATAGTAAATATTAACCTAACCTCATAGTAGTTTAAACACGAGAACAGCCCACCCCTAAATAATTAAACACTTTTTTCTTTACTTAACAATAAATACAGGGTGTCCCGTAAGTAGTGAATCATGAAATATATTTAACTTGATTAAATTGATAGAATAGTACCTACTTGGTGCAAAAAGTATGAGTTTATATAACTACAAATTTAACTATCATTGTACTAAGAAATAATAATTTAAACTGTATCATTTGCAGTTAAAATAAATGATCCTTGCTGTCAACTAAAACTCATGCTGGGCTTTAGTAATCCGTGAGCTAATTATATATGTATGTACTTTAAAAGTAATATTATTGATAGCAATCTCCAAACCCTTGTTTTGCCGATGCGTGAACTTGATTGATGCTCATTTATTATGATATGCCAATGCCAACTGTTCAATAACGCAATCTGTCAAATTACGACTGATTTATGTACTGAGGCAATTTTTTATTTGTTTTTCTTGAATGTGATTTAAGAAGAATACATTTATAACTTTAAAATGATTAATATATTGTTTTGTAACGTAGATTCCCAAGACTCAAGACGTTGAGGCTCCTTGGTTTCTGCCTACAAGTTGTACTACAAGCTGTACTGTTGTTTCAGGCATAAATCTGATGTTGACCTGAACAACACTTGTCTCATTAAGTCAACATAGCGATGGCGCTGTTGTATGTCTACATTCATGTGAAATCAATCGTCCCCACTGTGTCTATCAGATAAGGATCTGATTTAAATAAAATAAAATTTTATTTCAGATATATTTTCTTAGCAAGAACTGCCGATTGATAATCCCAATAGATATTGTATCAAGGGCGAATTATGCTTACAAATTAACCTAAATTCTAAATAGATTATTTATTTAAGAATCTCAGATTGTATTAGACAATTTAAACCTCGACGATTGCTTTATTAATCCCCGTTACTATTTACCCATTAATATTTCAAATAATACAGGTTTTTTATATACCTATATGACATGTGACCGGATCTGCGCTCATCTGCGGGGAGGATGCATCCATAGACAGGAGTCATCTCCACTATGCCAAGAGTCATCTGTTCTCATAATGCAGGACTAGGTCACTTCATAGGTGTTACATTTAAAAGTAGTGGTGCCTACTATACTATAATTTGTTTTGCATTTTTCTCCTTAATTTATTTATTTTTATTTATTTATTTATTTATTGGGTTCACAAACAGGGCTCTACAATTAGACTAGGAATTAATTACTAGCTAAAAATATAGTTTGTTTAATGTAGATTGTTAATAGTAGATTGTTAATTGGATAGCACTAATTATATTTCTTATCGTAATTTAAAATAATAAATGCATAAATATTACCTCAAAATAAATGAATAAAATTTTCTTAACTAAAACTTGAAAAAGTCTCACGTAAACACAAAAACTTAGACAAATCACATTTTGACAATTTCAAAAAGTTCATAAATAATAATTAAATTTACAAATCCACAATTATAAACTCGTAGCTAACGGAAAAACGTGCGAAAATTCGCAAATAAGTGCGTCTGTTCCGACGCCGCGAATCCACAGGTCTGAACCGCATTGCTACAGAATTTTCCCGCTTTACCAATAGAGAGGGATAGCGCTACAGTTTTCCCGCGCGTCAGAGTGAAACGCCTAAATTTTATCACTTCATCTTCAAAGAAAACGCGAGTAAATAAACGAATGTTTTGTGTGTGAAATTGTGTAAGTTTATAACACTCGCATGTCTTCTTCTAACTTCAAATTACTTCCTAAACATATAATTTGTAATATATGAAACTTAATATACTATGTAAAAAAATGCTCTCAATTCCAAAGTCATAATACCACCCAACTTTCGAGATATTTTTAATAAGAACATCTTTTACATCTTTTATAATTAAAAATATTTTTTTTACAGGAATTTATAAAGATATCACCTTATTTATTATTTTAACAATTTTACAATATAATTTTACCATTTTTACAATAACAATTAGGTCCCACGTGACATGTTGTCTAGTCTTCAATAATAAATAAATAAATAAAAATTGCAATTCACTTTCAATTGTTTTTGTCCTAAAGGGATAAGCATGGACAGTGTATGTAGATCGTCTTTTGTTTTTGCATTTAGATTATTATCATTAATTTAATAGACACAAACAAATCATTATACTATATATAGTCTTAATTCTTATAATGGGATAAATACAGTTAACATAACGATTGACGCTACCTGTGTTTCATTTTATTAGGTTGGTTGAAAATAAATACATATTTTACTTACAATGCCATGACGCCATTTTGTTTATGTAGAGCTTATACAGAATACAGATAACATACGTGAAATAAAATAGCAATCGTCTAAGGATCATTAGCAATATACTGTAATCTTCATTACTACGCAGACGAAGTCGTGGGCAACAGCTAGTATAGTATATCCATGTAATATTATAGAATATTAAACTGTAACTTAAGCAAGTTCATAGTCGGTAACGAAATTAATATCTCGTTAAAGGCTCTTCGTTGTTGGTTAATGTATTCCGAGGTTGTGACTCAAAATGGTGAAGTTAATAATTATTGCAGAGTTTATACTAACTTTGGTATGTTTTAGTAAGGTTAACTGTCAATGTTTTGGTCACTTTGTTGAAGGGTTAAAAGCAGAACAATTATTACAGTTCAATTTTGATTTTAATAACGAGAGGATGGAGTATATCCATCTCCTTAAGCATAGTGGACATCAGTGGGCTTTCACGAATTTAGTCTGGCTTTCGAATCGAGCTGTCACAAGTAAAACGGATCCGTTAGTAATCGGGATCATGAATTTTTACTAACAACTAACGAGCACCAGCAATCTATCAAATGAATGAAAGATCGAGACGTTCGAAAATGTGTAGTATACACTAGCTTTTTCAGGCGAATAACAGAATAAACAGATATGTCCTTTAAATTATCAGAGCCAAATGAAAGCGACCGTGGCCGAGTTGGTACCTATAGACATGGATTTGCAATCAGTACGTTATAAAAACTTTGACGTATTGGAGTATTAATATTAAGTAATCAATTTATAGTATTCTGCCAATAGTTTTATATAGTAATAGTTAGATGTCTCAGGGAATACAACAGAGTGTTGTTGTATCAATATTAATCGTTTTCATATCCTTGTATTTATAATGTAACTTTAACTTAATATCAAAAATTAAGCTAGTTAGATGTTATTATGGAAAGACGTATGAGATCAGTTCAATACGTGTCTCTTTTAATCAAAAATGTCTTGTTTGATACAAATTACACGTTGGTAAGTGATCACTGGAGTATTTACGAACGGTCTATTTCGGAGCGTCTTTTATTTGAATGTTGAAATATTTTATGTTTTTAATCTGCCATAGATTTCCCGAGATTAAGATTTATATTATTATTTCCGAGAAGAGAAAATCATGAGAGTTGTTTTTTGCGTCGGCGACCTTGACCGCTTTGTTGTAACTGTAGACTGCGTTTTTCATCTACATAAGTTATATTTATAAATATTTACTTTCCAATAGAATTGTTTTAATGTAGTTTATTAAGAGTTTAAGCTTTTTACAGTTATTATTTTTATTCGATGTTTCGAATGCTTTGCAGCTTACACTGACCTCTATGGCTGCAGCTTTCGAAATTAATCAAAATAAAAGCGATAGTAAGCCGCATAAAGTGTTTTACATTAGCAATTCTCAGTCACATTTGAAACTTAAGAAAAATCTAAAAATTCAGAAGATATATTCGCTTAAAAATTCTTACAATCGTTAGTTCTTTAAAACAAAACATAAATCATAAGTCAGTTTCCATTTCAACACCGAGCTTGCGGTAGAGAAATAAATAACGAATTCAAGTAGTTTTAAATACTGCAACATTTCATAACATATTTTGAATTATATCACATTGGTATTTGATTATAAATAGATTCGGTTTACTTAAACAGTTATTCTGTCAGTACATTTTAAATTTTAAGAATAGGTTAAGGTTAATATACAGATAAAAAAAAACTATTTCATTCAATATGGGATAATTCTGCTACGCACTCATAGATGGCGCTCTCAAAAGTGTATCACACATTTAGACAAAAAATTGCTTATAAGGTCTACAATGTATAGTTATTATTATACTCGTATTTTGAAGCTACTTCAGGACTTTTTTTAGAACTTTTTTGACATGAGGGTTTACGTGTGAATTAAAATTTTATAATTTCTTATTGGTCTGTTGCCCGAATACTCGACATTAGCAGAATTGTCTTTAATAGATATGAGAGGCTATTAATAAAAGAAGAAGAAGCTGTTTCAACAAAAAAAAGGCAATTCGAACTATATTAAGCCAATTAGGACCCGGTGATAAATTTGTTCTTTTATCTTTATGTAACAGAATGCTGAATGTTCTATTCTATGCCACAGTATCCGTAATTGTTAAAAAATAGAACCAAAGCGCCGCCTTAACACAATCAACTACAAAGTGTTTATATATTTTATGCCGTAAAAATGTAGATTAAATAAGTTTTCTTATTCGACGATTTTATATTTAGCAATGAAAAATTCTTATCCTATGATTTTTTTTACATAATTTATGTCATAAATAACTTTGATTAAATATTGGTATGTACTATATATGCTTTGGTACTATGTTCGTTATACTCGACTGTTTTCGAAACGCGACTGTCACTACACACTTTAAGCTACCCTGGGACTGGTCGGATTGTCAAGCTTTAAACGTTTACGGAGATTTAGCCATAGGATTTAACAAATTCGATGTATGTTGATTTAAAATGAATTAAGTAGTAGTCACTATAGCGTTTATTTTGATTATCCGATGCCACGATCAAGGATTTAAGAATGTTAATTGAAATAAACGCTATAGTAAAACTCATAAATTATTTTAAATGTGTTAAATTATCTCCATGAATAACTTCAGACATCACCCTGTAACTGAGTATGTATTCACCCCTGATGCCTCTAAAAGGAAATCCTGAAAGCCCAAAAAGCATACTTTACAAAATTACGAACTCGATCATCTGGAAGAGATACTAAATTTGAAAAGTTTACCTTTTCTTAACCGTTGCCAAAAAATACTCCATCTTTCAAAGAAAAATAATTTCAAAAATAAAACGTCTTATCAGGTCACGTAGATCTGTTTCAGTTCCTTTCAGACTGCTAAAATTTAATAAAAGCTTACGATTTGAATTAATAAGATGACTTCTTTCATTTTCTTTTTAATATCGGTCGGAAATTTGTAAACGCCTGAACTTTTTATTATATATTTCTCATGTAATTGGCGTTTTTTTAAATATTAATAATTTATTTTAACATCATAATTTCATTCATTCATTATTATGATTATTAGCTGAAGAAATTTTTTAAAGCGCATGATTTTTACCTGCTTTACCTTACTTTACCAGCCTCTCTGTTTCGTCTTTAAGGTTAAGTGCAAGAAAATGCAGTGTAAAAATTTTCTTTTACATAAAAGGATGACAACAATAACACTTCTCGCAACCACAGATCATGAGATTATTATACAATATGTAATATTTTATTATCACATGTGTTAAATAATTATTAAAAATACGTAGACACGTTATGATGAAAATCCAGGTATATTCTGAAACTTGTAAAATGTATTCTCTTGTTTTTATACTGGAACATTCTGAAACCAGTAAATTATGTACTAGAAGCAAGAGAGAACATAACAAGATTTACTTCACAAATAATGTGAAATTACACTTGATGTGTGGGGAGAGTGGGCCAAAATGGTATTCACTCTTCAAAATTTCAGTTGAAAATCCTCATAAGTAAAAAATAGATATATTTTAATATACAACAATATTAATAGATCGATATTAAATATTACTATTATAATATTTTTCACTAAATTGAATCGCTCTAGTAGCTCTAGCGTCTTCTAGTGGATAATTGGTGCGTTCATCATTTCTTTAGAGGAAATTATTTAAAATTATTTTGCTTATAATTCCCGCCACATTGCAAGTTGGTGGAGGTTATTTTCCTTCATCGGCCTAATGTAGCAGGAGTTATAAGCAAAATAATTTTAAATGATTTCCTTTAATATGGATTTCCGCAAAGTAACGCCTGAAACAATTAATTATATTTCTTTAGAGTCTATGGTAATGGAAATGATGGGACGTGAAACCCATTAGACAATTATAGCCTTATAATAATGCCTTTTAAATATACATATATATTATTTATTATTTACTATTTTTAAGTCAGTATCCCATTTTACTTCAAGCTCCTCTAAATATTTGCGCTCTACAGGAGCGCGTAATCAGAGCTCTAACTAAAATGTCCGGCGTATTCTACTGGGAGTCTAAGAATGACCCAACGTGTAGCTGGACTTTCACAATGATGTTGTTTTCCTTGTAAAATAAATTAAAATATCTATATTTCCAACTCGAAATTCAGTTAAAAAATTATCAGCAAAACAGAGGATATCTGTACCGAAAATTTACCTAACCTAAGTAAAGTTACTGCCAAAAGAACATTTCTTGATGTAATCAATAAAAAAGCCAATAGAAATGTGTCTTGAAGCAGATATTTTAACAAGAAATCATTACATATTGGTTTGATTTCTGTATGTTTATTTAGTCTATATATTCATAAGATTACTTCTAGTATTGGAAACCTAATGTAAGGGTTGTCAAAGAATTTTTTACTTGGAACGTTATTAATATGATATTAAATTTGTTTTAATAATGGTTATTAGCCCAGCCCTATTGTTCATATGTAGAATGTATCACCATTTTTAAGCTTCAATTAAGCAGGCAGCTGAGGTGAAGGAGTATGGTCTGCCAATTTTGGAGCACAATCGTCTTAGCATACTGGCCAGCAAAAAAGAAAAAAATCAAATAAAAAAATAATATAACATTTAAAAATAATAGAACATTGGAAAGAAATAAAATCAAATCCTATACAGAGTCTCAATAACACGAATGTTGTATTGCATTTTTGTATAGACAAAAATTGAACCTGAAACTCCTAGCTAAGTTTTTCTTTCCAATTGAAAGCAAGAAACGTCGCAAGCAATGCTCCAAACGCAATGTTTTAATTTAATAACAGTCAGAGTGTCCCCACGGATTTGTTGGAAAACAGAATGATTTCCTTCATGTGTCAACCTTAGAGAGACCACCGCCCACTTTGTATTCCCATATAAAAGCAAACTAGTCCGCTGTTATTTTAAAAGTAATCCAGCATTGGTAGAAAACAAACGTCCCAATGAACATATATTTATTTAGGATGTGTATTTAATATCAGTGTAAAATGAATAGAAGAACGTTCATATTATTATTTCTTCAGTTCCTAATTATAAGTAACAATTTGGCTGACGGTAATGCTAAAATTAATGGCAAACCACATCACAAAAGGTTTTCAAAGGAACATGAGAATGGTACTAGACTTGACCGAGTTAAAAAATCTATTGACGATGAAGAAGATAAGCCTTTTTGGGCCAATCGTGGCAAGAAGCAGAGTGAAGAAAACAGAGGTGATTATGGATATTATCGCAATGTCTTATTTAAGCCTCAAGAACTGAAAATAAGGGAGGACGATAACCATCCTTTTTGGGGAAATCGCGGAAGAAGGTTCGATATTGCTTCTTCTGAACATAGCTCCATAAGTGATGAATTAGAATCGGATATACCTGAGCTATTTAATAATAAAAAGGGTAAAATATGCCAATATTCCTGCTTCAGTCCATTTAATATAATGAAATCCCATCATGGAGTTAATCAAGAACATTTAAAAGAGAGAAGGGAAGAATCATCACCGTTTTGGGGAAATCGAGGCAGAAGAAATTTACAAGAATCTAGTGAAAATGAAAATCGAGAAAGTAAACAACAAGATGAAACACAAACATTTTGGGCAAATCGTGGAAGAAGAGAAGAAGATTCACCCTTTTGGGGAAATCGAGGTAGACGACAAGACGATTCGCCATTTTGGGGAGCTAGAGGGAGGAGGGAAGATGACTTGCCTTTTTGGGGCAATAGAGGTAGACGGCAAGATCTTCCTTTTTGGGGGTCGAGGGGGAGAAGGAAGATGGAAAATTTAAAAGAATCTATAAACAATGCTATTAATGATGTGCAAACGGATATCGATACTTTATCTAGATTACGCCGAAGTTCTATTGAACCATATTTTACGTTAGGCACAAAGACATCATTTTGGAATAATCGTAATAGAGAGAATAAGTTACAATATCTCTTTAATAACAAACAGAGGAATGATTATGTTAATTATTTAAAGAATAACGTTAAAAGTGCTAGCACCTTATACGATGACAAAATGTTAGTAGAACAACCACACTTCATTGTTGTCGACAGAAGCAGTCGTAGCAGTGCTTCAACCGAAGACGATCCATATTACATATCTAGAGGTAAAAAGAAAACAAAAATTGATGGTAAAGCTGCGAGGGACCGCCGCGGAATAATTGAAGAAATAGTGAAATCCGTAAAAAATGATCCATACTATATTGCTAGAGGCAAGAAGGAAGACAATTCGATGAACGCAACTGTAGATCAAGGCAAGCTATTTAAAACTAAAGAGCTTATTTGTTCTTCTATTGAATTGATGAATTCTAAAGATAAGGTGAAAAGAGAGGTGAGCGATAATGACAGAGATAGACGAACTATTTTAAAGAAATTAGCAGCTCAACTACAAAATGACCCATATATGGTCAGCAGGGGTAAGAAAAGTGATTTTACACCAGACATTGATTATGAAGAGTTTATTGCACGAATATCAGAAATGTGTTACTGATATCGAAATTTATTACGTAAATATTCTTAATATTAATCATGTAATACTTATATTTATAATATTAGTATCAATGTAATAGGATTTTAATATGACATTACTATATTTATATAAAAAAATACAGTTATTTATAGGAGCAATTGTAAAACAAAAAAGAAAAGGTAATAAAAACAAATGATTTAGTGCATTTATTTTATTTATTTACTCACCGCAATGTTATTTAAAACAGCGTCATATAATTTTTGGACAATGTTCAGTGATGATCTTTGAGCAAAATACATCTGCATTTTCTTAATACTTGTTAATAAATTATAGGGAATTTCTAATTCACATTCGATGGCGGGTAGGTACATTTAATTAGGCTCCTTATTTCTAAATATATTCTACTCAATGATTTTAGGAATTTGGGACCACATCTAGAAAAATATCGACATGAATATAAAAACTTTCGACCCTAAATTCAAATAAATTAAAGATCTTAAATATTCATCGAGTACTTCTAAATTAATATTAACATCTATGTATACATTAAACAGCGATTCTTTTAGACAATTTTCTTGATATGGTACATGTAAACGACTCTAAAATATCTATGACATTGTAAATCTTAAAAATCATTTGCCGTAGAAACTTTAATAATACTGCAAAAAATTTCAGCTAAAACACATGGCATACAAATACTTTGTGTAAGGGATAAAACTCGACATTTAATGTCCTAAAAATTAATAATCTCAAAATACCACAAATTTCTTCGCTTACAAGCACAAACGTTACATCCAAATATATTTTAAAAACATTAGCTCACTCAGAAGCCTCTGGAATATTAACTTTTCAACGAAAACACACACTTTTCTTGATTTTGACATCGATATTGTCACTAGAAAAGTGTCTTTATCTAACCGGTTCTTTAAGAACTCGATCGGCAACAATTTGGATCCATTGCAACCGTGATATTCCTTCAAACTCTCCAAAGCAGCAAATGATTTGTGGAATCTTCTCGACCAGCATCTTCTGTAGTGGATGAGCTCCTGAAATCCTCATAGCCATCCCCGCCAGATATAATTAGGGTTTCTTTATTATTTTGTGTATTTTCTGCTTGCTTCTGCAACTTTTCCGCATTGGCTGATCTTCGGGTCAGAGCTTTGTTCTTTAGAGTTGTCGGGGTCGGTTTTGGCTTAGGCGGCGCAGGGTTTTCTACGTAGGTTAGGAACCGAACGTGACCGGTATGCCCGTAAGGTACTCCTAAAATCAAATATTTAATAATAATCAGAGAATTTAATCACATTCAAATTAAAAACAATAAATTATATAAAGTACTGTATGATAATGTTGATTGGGAAAAATCAATCAATCTCAATAGATAATATTCTAATTTAAAAACTTAAAGGAAAAAACTATAATAACAATAATATCGCTAGGGACAATCAACATAGTGGGAACTACAAAATCGCAAATTATAGGAGAGGAAATTAAAATTTTTATTATGCATAGTTTGTTTGTGTAGATTTTTCATTATTGTGTTGAGTATCTCAGAAACCATTGTGAAAATGCAAATTTTTGTTTTTCACGAGTTGGGAAATTATATTTTAAAACTATTTCAAGAAAAGAATGATAATTGCCAAAATATTAATTCTGACTATATTAATAGGACTCGGCGATATGGTTACCATTCAAAACAAAGAAATTGTCTTACCAGTAAACTGTGGCACAGAAAATACTCCCGTTCTAGCATTAGGAGAGTTGTGCAGCGGGGCTGTCAGAATAACACCGGCACTGGTCCCCACCCATAGCATATTCTTGTGTGCGAGCAGAGCAGTCACTCGGAGGCAGGCGGCTTTGTGTTGACGAATTATGTCATCGCAACCTGATTTTCAAATCATATAAAATTTTACGACCAATATTACTGTCGTCGACAGAAAAGAGGGATGCGGCGGCGATGTTAATAGTATATATATTTTTATAAATAAATCTGTCAATTTGAATTTGTAATGAAAGAAAAGAGGAACGTGAGGGACTGGCCAATGAGGAATGAGGATTTGAATGTTGGTTGGGAATGGGAACGGATGTGTGTGCTTAGATTATAAGAGATTGGTAATAATTGGTAAATACAATTTTAAGAGTTTTCATTGATACAGTCCACTTGCTCTATTGGCTACAATTACAATATTTCCAGAGTAATAGCCTGAATTTAAGCTAAAGTTCGATCCATGTGCAAAGATAACTGCTATCACACATAAGTTTCTGTGGTACTAATTGCCTCCGCTTTTTCTTGGATTAATCAGCTATCTGTCCTGGGCTATCCGAATGTTTATATTGTTTTTCAGTAATGTATTTTTGGCTTACCATGCAACATTTTAGTGACTTGAGGCGTAATATTAATCTCAGCGAGTTGCTCTCTGGTCGTTGCATTAAAACACCGCAATTGCGCAACATTATGCAGTGATAGCCAGATGGAACCGCCGGAAACAGCCATGTGGCTTATTGGTTTCGTTTCGGTACTTATTTGGAATGTTTCGTCGATCTGAAACATATATTTGTGGTTTATGAGATTTTTTTACAAATACCTATTAAGACCGCACGCCGTCAATGTGACGGCAGCGATATTCTTATAGTAAACAAAGGTACTTTTGTTTTATATATATGAATTTTATAGTAAACAAAGTTGTTTTATATATATGAATTTTGAGTAAGTTGTTATTGTTTACATTACACTTAGTAGACGTTGGTTTCGTTTAGTGGGCAGTCGTGATTTGTTTTTTTTTTATAATATACAAATGCGTCGCAGTCTCAATAGTTCCCAAATGGAATAAGAACTGTCGCTATATCGTGACATACAACAAGATGTGTCGGGTGATGAAAGTGGTGACGATCTATCAGACAATCTTTGTGAAAACTGTTATGGAGAATTTCAGTCGGAGCAGGTCACTTCATCTGAAGACTACGAAGCAGATTCCCCTGCTACAGATAACAGTATTATTGCGAATTCGTACGGTATCTCGTAGATCAATTAGCGGCGGACTAACAGGGCGCGGTGGATGTTCCAGAAAACAAAACATCCTTTAC
>JAPWLS010001138.1:0-34874 GCA_028551675.1 Tineola bisselliella | reverse complement strand
ATAATAAATATAATATAAATATTCCAAATAATAATCAAAAATATTTTAAAGTTTGTAATTATTGTAATCGACCAGGGCATATATTTAGTGAAAATGTCGCAAAAGAATATATAAATAATAAGTTTAGAAATAATAATTTTAATACAAATAATTCGAATAATCTAGGTTTTAGACAAAATACCTCAACGAGCAATTAATAATTTAAACTCCGAGGCGACCAGCGAAGAGAGCAGTTCGTTGGAAATCGCAATCCCATCAATTAATTAGCTCAATCCAAAAATCCCCTTTCTAGACTAATTCAGTCCATCCAAATGCAGTTCGGTATTCCCAATTGCTCAGTCTATCGAAGACAAACCAGGGACGCTTGCACACAAACTTCAATTCCCACTAAACCTTTAAACCCATTAGTTAATAGTCCTATTGAGAATAATGATATTAAAACGCAAGCTCACGAACAGGGTAACCAGCCCCAAACTCTCAGCTCTGCTAATTCAACTCCACGAGCACACGAACAGAATTATTTAAATTTGAATTATGAACAATTCTTATCCGTAGATGTTACTTTTGATAGTCCTAAATTAAAAATATCCCCAGATCACTTGTTAAAACCTAATCATAAGAATATATTTATTCCTGTTCCCTGTAACAATCAATCTATATTTTTCTTGCGTAAGATTAAATCATTTCGATCCTTGGAATTCAGAAAATTATTTTAAATCTCTTTTATCCTGTCTTCAACAAAATAAAATTGATAATCTGTATGTCCCTGACCTTAAGTACATATCAACATGTCAATTAAAAGGTAACGAACAACTTAAAATTATTGCATATTTAGCAGAAATGTTCGAATGTGAAATCACAATTTGTGAAGGCATAGTTAAAACGCCTAATCCTCAAGAAATCCCACATATATTAAAAATGTATCACGATGAACCTTTATCCGGTCATCGAGGAATATTAGAAACAACTAGGAAAATTAGAAATGAATATTATTGGAAAGGTATGACTAACGACATAAAAACTTATATTGATTCTTGTATTATTTGCCAACAAAATAAAATTCAACGTAAATCTTTTCAAGCCCCTATGGTCATCACATCTACTTCAACTGAACCTTTTGAAAGAGTATCTATGGATCTAGTCTCATATTCCGATATTAGCGACAATAATAATAAATATGTACTAACTCTTCAAGATGAATTAACAAGATATGTTCAAGCGTATCCAATTCCTGATAAAGAAGCTGTTACAGTAGCTAAGCAATTATTACATTTTTGCCAACATTATGGAGTACCTAAACGATTCCATTCAGATCAAGGTACAGAGTTCATGAACAATGTTATTAAACAATTAGTTAAATTTTTCGGTTCACATCATACATTTAATACGGCTTATCATCCGCAAACAAACGGCGCGTTAGAAAGATTTCATGCTACACTACGTGATCATATCCGAATGTATCACAGTCGTAGACTCAAAAACTGGGATCAAATAATTCCCTTAGCCATTATGTGCCATAATACATCTGTAAATAGCTCTACAAATTTCACTCCACATGAACTATTATTCGGTTATAAACCTCGTCCATTTTACTCATTAAAACCTATTCCTGATTACACAGCTTGTGACTATCTTAAAGACCTAAATGAACGTTTACGCGTATCACGAGACTGTGCTCTAAGAAATGTAGAGGCAATGAAAGAAAAAGCCAAAGAACGCTATGATAGCCAAATCAAAAACTTTGCACATTATAAAGTAGGTAGTAAAGTCATGCTACGCGTGCCTACTCCTAACAACTTAGATTCTAAATGGGAAGGACCTTACGAAATTATTAGAGTAGCGTTTAACGAAAATTATTTAATTCGTAGATCAAATAGAAACCAATTAGTTCACGCAAATCGTCTAAGACCGTACAAAGGTCAGTAATAATAAAAAATATTTTTAATAATTATAGTAATAGTAATTTTAAGTAAAAATTGTATATTTTAGTAAACAATAATTAATTTTAATTATTTATTAAACATAGTTGTAAAGAATTCATAAATCTAATTAGAAATAAAGAATTACAGCTAGTTGACTTCATGAGAGATCAAATTCAGATCACGTCTTCCACTATTAAAATTTCTTAATTATACAATAATCAAAATACACCATGATGAATAATAGATATTCCAATAATTGAAATTGAACCCTTTAATCTGTAACCTTTATCCTATTCCATCAAAATTCCATAATTCGTCCCTATATTCCACTATCCTATCTGAGCATAATTATTTGTCTACAATCCCAACGGTACAGAAATATAAGAACATTTAGAATAAAGAAGACTACAAGAACTTCGAACAAAAAAAGAAGAATCGGCAACAACGTGTTCCAAAGTTTCCAGCTGAAATGAACGTCATATATAAATATTGCAGTAAATAATCTTAGAACTGGAGAAAGTTATGAAGAAGCCAAGAAACTTCAAATTTTTAAATTGTTATCGATTAAAATTTATGATATTCCATTAAATAGCTTAAGTAGAATAAGACAACTAAACAATATTCAAGAGAAAGAACTCAAAATGAAATCAAAATCTATTACGAAAGAATACACTCCTGTAATTGGAATCGTAGTAACAAAAAACTACAAATGCTGACAACGCAGAAGAAACAGAAGAATGACACCAGGGGATGGACGCATTCAAATATTAAATATTGTTTTGATGCCTCGAGCAGACGACATACAAGTGTTACGGCCATGCCTATTGAAATCCCTATGAGCAACATCTCTGAAGATGAAGACTTCGAATCGACGGAGCCAGCATCACCCCATTCTGAAAGTTCAGGCGCCAACGCCCAATCTTTATTCTAAGGGGGAGGTGTTATGTGTGTGGTGTTATATTATAGTTTGTATAAATAATGTATAGTATAATTTATATTAAATCTTAGTTAATGTATAATCACATTGTTACTAAAATGTTATTTTAACATACTTTCAATATCTAGTAAGTGATTTAAGATCTAATCTTACCGGATGGGTGTGTAATGTTTATTTGAGGGTTTGTTTGTATTTATTATTTGTATTTATGATGCTTTTGTTTTTCATTTTTTATATAGTACAAACATACTATATATTTGTAATATACATGTGTATATTAAAAATTGTTAAAATAGCAAATCCTGTATGTAGAGTTATAGACTTACTCCTAAAAAATAGTTAAAATTAATTCCTCAATAAATATATTAAGCTATACAAATGTAAAACACATATATTTATTTAAATCAATAATATTAATTCACATTAATTATCATTTAATTGGTTTGTTTTCAATAAAGTAACTATTTATTGAAATGACATTTCGACCTAAGATACTTCTGATAGAATTGTTATGTATATAAATTGCATAAAAACAATTTAACTTCGTGAATAGACTTAATTATGAGATGATTAATTAAATCTATCAAAATTCATATCGGTACCAATGCAATTGTTTTATGTACTCCCAGTATCAATTGCATTGTTTTAAAATAGTTTTGGGCACACTTTAATCATGTCTCTGATTTAATAATGACCATCATCAGTGTAGATCTAATCGCTAATGACTTCTATATATATCATCACAAAATATAATTTAATAATGAAAAGGATCGAGCTCCAAATGTTAAATAAATTCAAGTGACAGTCCTCATCGGATGACGTTATTCAATTAACCCTCGGCCTGATGTACGATTGTGTGCTATCTGAATAATTTGCATAGTTATTATTAACACGAGCCCAGTATCTGCATAAACTGTCCTCCGATATCGGCCGTTGACAAGGCCCCGTCTCGGTATCCTCTACTGCCAGCAATGCTAATTTTGTTGTGGAGATTATTCTCAGTGAATGTTCTGTGCATCTAACAATAGACATGTAGAACTTTATATTGCCAGACCAAATGTTCAATAGATCTATATACTAACCCACTATATTTATGTATATTGTTACATATTCTTCGAAAAATATAGTTTAAAAATTAGCATTATGTAGAATATCTGCGTCCATTTATTGTTATCCTTACTTATTAATCTAAAAAAAAACAACAGAACGATGCCAAAATTTATGCTGTATAAATAACAATATGTTTTTGTATCGGAAAATCACATTACTGTTTTTTTGGCAAAAAAGAGTCAAACAAAACTATTAAATTCAATTTCAAAATGTTTGTTGTTTTTCAGATGATGCCGTGATTATAATGGGTGCTACAGGTTTAAAAAGTTTTCTTGAGAATGCATTATTAAAATTAAATAGTATAATAGTAAATAATAAATAAACATTTGTTATTATTGTTTATGTATATTATAGTTTTCGTCAATAGGAAAAAAGAGTCAATTTTAATACTGTTTTAGGTTCCTCGGCAGCATCAACTGCATTTTTTAAAATCATTTATCCTTCCTATGTGCCTAAACCAGCACCCAGACGTTCTTTTCTTAATCCTTGTCTCTAAATAAAATAGTACGTCTTTTTGCTTTTAATATTAGATAAAATCATATTTCTTGATAAAAATCTTATTGATGATACATTGTTTGTTTACAACATACGACCGAACTTCTGAATAAATGTAAATACATTTTGGCGAAGCAGAACAGATGTCACGTAAACAACATTCGTCATTGGTCATGCATGTGGGTGCTTATCAAAATATATGGAATTATTTTCATAGAAATATACTACTTATATTAAGAGAAATCGGGATATATCGTGACATCACATATGACTTCGCCACCTGCTCAGTGCTCATATATGGCGTCAACACAACACAATGTATTTTGGTAAAAGTTAATATTATTTATTATATATACAGCTAATGCTGGCTAGTGGATCAGTGAAGCAGTCGTTCCCAACAAGAATATCTATTTTTTAATTCAGTCATACTAGAGATCAAAGTTCCTAATATAAAAATAAATAAATATATAATTGTTCTAGGTTATTCCTGCATGAAAGCCTTGAAAAACGTTTGATAGTGTAAACCTGTAGTCGTCGCCCACGTATCCAGTCGGATAGACATAAATGACATTTCAAAGCTGCAAATTCGACCGCAAAACACTTCTAAATAAATAATCCTGAAGTCCGTTTTTACATTAACGCGGACAGTACGTGAGGGTGCCCTCGGTACGTCGCATTGTTTATTCAGTTCAGACCTTTCGAGCTTAATCCTTATCGATCGCTCAGCTTTTGTCCGGTTTCTGGAGTAAATTTGGAAAATACATTTTAAATTACTCTTCTGTATTTCTTTATTAAATTATTGCAGTTATCATTTTTAAAACATACTGAAGCTAATATTAAATATTAGGATTATTACTTGCATATTTTAATTGATAAATAATATTTTATTAAAATTAAATTTAAAAGTTTGATACGGCTTAACATCCCACTTAATTTTAAAGTGGATCTGGGAAACCAATGTAAACTATTAATAAAATATATTAGAATTGTATTGATATTTTAATAAAATGACGTAACAAACAAACTTCCCAACCGGGATTAATTTGAATGCGGGTGTATGTCTGTGGCCGGCTTTACAGGCATGTGACGTCCGTGGTGAATATTCCATCGCTGTTATCAGGGCTTAGTGTTAATTAAGAATTGTCCGGTGGCGTGACAGAAGGCTTAAGAAGTTATTTCATGCTTTGTTCTTCGATATTAATTTTAAATTCCATCTGATTAGTTTCTTTGTTTCGTTGAAAACCAATTTTGCTTGGTTATTGTTTTGTTTTGTTTATTTACTTTTAACATCTTAAAGCCGATAGAATAAATGTTTTGCTTACATAATTGAGAAGTGTTATTATTAGTAACTAAATAATAGTTAATTGGTAACTTCTATTGAAACATTATACACTAATTGAGAATTTATATATAATTATATATACGTTATTAGGCCAGTGGGCCCATACAGCTCAGTCGATCACTAGTCCTCTCCGCGACATGACATGTTTCTGTGTTCAAATTAAACGTTTTTTAATCGAATTCTTTTATCTGCGTTCCACTTTTAAAAAATCTATCCATCTCGGTGGTTAGCTTTTGTTTCCAGTATAAGCTTAATCTTACATTGCCAATAAAACCGCCGCATTTCTTGTAAGTAAAGAGTAAAGCTTCTCACTCTAAGTAGGGCAAAGTAGTAAAACAAAAAGTCGTCTTCAAATCTTTTATAACTATGTAGAGATATGTGCAAGTTTATGTGTCGTGTAAATTGGAGATTTACTCTTGCTATAAATCAGTCAGGGATCGAGGTAAGCCCGCCAATACGTTACATGCCTGAGGGCTGGGGGCCATCGCTCTACCGCACCTCATAGGTGGTTCAAATACATACATTGTAAATTATACTACGGCTTTTTTCCGTGTTCGTTTGTCAATACGTCATTTAAATATATACATAGCTATTATTGTTTTCATTTCCTCGAAGAAAATGTTATCTATATCATTGGTTTTACATTTTTTAAAAAGATCTACAATAATATCTCCTTTTTAGTTCGAGGCGCATACATGTTGATTAAATGTAAATTTCTGCATATATTGTACATTCTGCGTTCACACAGTTCCTGTATTTGTGGCTAATGACGTGACGATGCACTCCAATGTAATCCTAAAAAATCCCAATCTAGTAAATATTTTTAGTATACAAATTAATATTTAACATATATATAATATCAATAAACTAAAACAATTAAACAATTAGTCAAATTAAATACAAATAAAACCAAAATAGAAACATAAATAATATCGCACAAACAGGAATGGAAGTATAATTTATTAGCTTGAAGTTCGTCGACCTATAAATCTTGTATTAGTGTTGCGATACACGGAAATGCACTTCCACGACCATCGCTATTTGAAAGCACCACTGTTTACCTCAAAACGAACTATTATGTTGTCATTAGTGTGTATGTTAAATCTAAACTTCTCTAACTGTAAAGTTGTCAATGGTAATGCTTACTGCATTCACACTTGCCATATCCCGTTGCCATGTTTCGGAACGTAGCGACAAAATTACTTATTGAATTCTAATAAGAAATTTAAAAAAAGAAATCTTTGACATGGGGGTTTACGTTTAAATTAAAATTTTATAATTCATTTTAGGACTGTGTCCCTTATACTCTACATTATCAAAATTATTTTTGCACGATTAATAATTGACAGACTAAATAAAAACTAATAAATAATAAAAAAGTTATGTTTGCAAAAAATATGCGACGAATAAATTTAAATGTAAATGAAATAACGAACCTAGTATTACATTGAACAAGTTTCATGCATATTTGCCTGGTATAATATTTCAAAAAAGTCGTGTCGCGTCTCCAAACTCCGAACAACACCCATCTAATAACAGTCAGTTTAAAACGTGAATATATGAAAGGAAATTACGAAAACAAAAAGCTTTTAGCTACAAAATAGTAGCTACAGTAACAAAGTTGACTTCTGCATGGGAAATAAAAACGTCGAGTTTATTACTTATTTGTGTAGCGCAAATTAAAGTAATAGGTGTTTGGCTTAAAAATATTGTGTGCAAATTTTTAATACATATAAAAAGGGAATTTATAATTTATGCATATCGCATTTATTTTGATTGTTGTAACGAGATTACTTTGGTAATAGTAAACCACATATCAATTTAAATCAATTTCGTCTGATTTATTTGCGACATTGTTCTATATAGATTCTAATAAGTTCATCTTATTATTGGTCTTGCTATAGAATGCAACCAAAATAACAATTATGAATGAATGTATAGACCTGTAAAAACGATGACGTCAGCACTCAGCGTTGCCAAACTTTTTACTACCCTACTAAAATGAAATATGAATGTGGTTTTTAGTTGTTAATTCGAGCGGTAACAGAGGCTGCGGAAAAACATCTGCGTATTTCATTCAATTAGCGAAAGCATGCGGGTGTCGCATTTCGGCCTTGAGGCTTTGTTTAAGAAATTATTTTATTTATTAATGATTAAATCCTAATGTTAGGTTTTATGTTTCTAGTGTCATCTCAGCTTCCAACTCTTACCTAACTACTTTCAATAATCTTGTAATGTTTAATAATATTACTTATTTATGAAATTCAACGCGTGTCAAATGCTTTCTGGTCGTCTTACCCGCGAATGCACGATTGTATTATAAATACCTAAGAGTAAATCGCTGTTTAATTAGTGACACAATTATTCTACCCGTGTCAGTGGATCGTGCACCTCGGTGCGTGATCGGCGACGATATTTAAAACCGACATTACATTTGAATTGCGTGAGGAACTTGTTTTTGTATTTTATTTCGTCCGAATGCCTTAACTGCTACGTCGTGGAAATGAAGCTTTATGTTTTTATATAATAAGAATCAATTCGTTAGTTAATCGATTTCGTCACGAAGAACGCGACATTAAGTTGAATGCGTAAACGTTGAGCATACAAATTGTTTATTAAATTTTTAGTGCTTTTTGCTGAAAGCGAACACGAATTTATGATTCATTAAAGTTTTCAGATAATCTCGTAAATTACCTATGGAATGTGAAACGACTGACTGACATCGATTTTATTTATTAGTAATTTTCAACGAAATTAATTTTTAAATGACGAACATTGTTTTTAATAATGTTGACAAAAACATTGAGATAAATATACTAGAGACGACGTCAAAAGAAATCATCAATGCGATAAACCACGAACGTAACCATATGTGACACAATAGTAGCTATTAGATATTTTAAAATAAGAATATGAATAAAATACATAACATACATACATATATATAATATAACATACATCACAAATTCGGTTACAAACTTCGTAGCATGACAACTTCTAACGCCTTCTCTACTTTGTTTTAAGTAAATGATAAAATATAATTTTTCTTTACTTACCATAGTCCATAGAGCAATTATAATTATATTTCGTGTGAAGCTTGCACATGTGTGGTTTAGAATAATATAAAACAATCTACAATATAAATGAAGGGGCCGCGTGGGTGCATGGATTCATCGCTCGCTCATTTGCATAAAAATTGGGATCCGAATTGTATAGAACTCTGAATAATGAAAGATTATAATTAAAAAACAACATACAAAGTCTATAATTATTAATGGCTGATATTAATTTATGTAATAAATAATTTAGAGCGCCTGACTGCTAACGAAGTAGGTTTATTTTTAAAAAATTCCAATTAACCAATAATTCTCATACTTTATTGATTTAATATCGATTGCTTTTCCAAGAATACCCAACGAAATCTGATATGGGTGCAACTTTCACCTCTTTTTTTAAATTTATTATACGACCTTTTGGTTTTATACAATGTTTTACAGAGTTTTTTTTTTTGTAGAATAAACAAGTGAATTATTTATGAACAAACACGTATAGGTAGGTATATGTATTATTGAACTCTAAAATAATAACGGAAAGTAGTAATAAAAAGTGGAAATCAATAAAACAATTGACTGTAATTACAATCAATAAAGTACAGTCAGCAATAGAAATAACAATAAGTACAGTCGTCAAGAAGCCTTGTTAGTCGGCACCCTTTGTTGTGGAACATAATAGGGTCGTTCACCTTCATATCACTTACACCAATTATGCATGAATGGCTAATTTTAAATATGTTCGAGATAATTTTTTTAATTGTCTTTTTTAATGTTTATTTTAATTATATGTAGATTCTTTATAGAGGGTGTCTCTTTTATTATTGCTGGTTACGGTAATTAGTAAATTATGTTTTATAGCAGACTTATTTTTAGGAAGGTATTACGAGAGTTTTTTTCAATTTAAAATGACGAAAATAAGTATTGTGTTGTACTAAAACTTCTGTTTAAATTAATACTTATTCCAAATGGCTAGAAATAAATTAACGCAACAATGTAACTTTCGGGACCGTAGTCTGCAAATTCCCCAATCAAGAAAATTTAATTATCGCTAAACGCGGGAGTAAAGTTTATTCAATAGATAACTAAACAGTCGGTTTTTCTTAAAACAAGGGATCTTGATCCAATTAGTAAATTCTGAACAAGCTAGTTACGAGACGCTATGCGCTGACAAATTTAATTTAAACAAGGGGATATATTTTAAAATATACTATTATTTTAAAACTACAGTCGTAGGAAAAAATATCGTATGAACAACATAACGCCCTAAATTTCAGTACGTGTGAACTCTATCTACATTTGCATACGTCACAAGCCTGGTCAATCCTCAAATTGGTAAATAAATCGAGAGTAACGAAATTGTTTCCAATTGGGTGACAAGTCTTATTGACAAGCCGATCTGTTGACAGTTGTTCGATAATTGAACGCAGAACAATTAGCTATCGAGTGGGTAATATCCGCGTTGCTGTCAATGGTGTAGGATTGGATCCCAATCTTCATATAATAGCACAAAGATAGAGAATTAATCGAATACGTTCGTATAGCTAATCGAAGTATTTGTACGATAAGTGCTATACATATGTATATATAATATGTAATATTATAATTATAGTGGCAGTAGATAGGAGGTAATCGTAATCTTAATCAATCTAGTTTAATAAAAGAGACCTTTGTTGATTTTTTACTGTATATATCTTAGTCTATTGCGTAGTGCAAAATATAATCATAGTTTTATAAGTAAAAAATCTTTGTTGAATTTATAGTTAAAAGAACAAAGCCGCACAAAAAGAGCTAAAGTTACAAAAAAGTAATAACTAACCAGTTATCTCGGAAGGAGTTCTAACTTATGCGATTTTTCATAACTTTGAGTTGGAGATTTTTCTTCGTGTAGTGACCTGCTTGAAAGTTGCACGTAGCAAACGTTTGTAAAAAAACCCTTTTCCATTTAATTTTATCGCGGGGCTCGTACAAAATGCTCGCTTCGCTCTCACATCCTCTCCTTGGTTGTCTTTTATTGTTTGGATTTTTTCACAACTCGACAGTATTCACGAGCTAGTAAAAAAGAGAGGAATTCATTGTTAACGTTTTGCGCGTGGCGGGTGACAAGGGCGGACGGAAAGTTAAAGTCCGCGACAGTTTAGAATTCGACATGATGATGGAAGTTTCTTTTTTTTTTTGAGCATTGAGGTTCTAATGGCCGCAGTTAATTTATGTTTTTTTCTTTGTTTCAGATATTTAATTGTTACGAAAACGTCCTTTAGAAGCCAATCACGCAATTAAAAGACAGAGCTTTGAACCCGAGGAAGTAGAAGTATTTTATCACGAACCATCGCCCATAAATCAAAGCGAATATCGTGCTCTGGCACACACACTACAATCACAGAGACAAATTATGCATTTTATCGGTCTTAAGCAAACGCTTCGCTGTGTGCTTGCAAATTACTAGCCTCCCGTGACTTATGGAGGCAAACATCGATTAGCAAGATCGCCGAGCGGCGTGGAAATTACAGCAATGCAGCAGCACGCTGTCTATGGACCACCTACAGGAAACCCGCATATATTGAACAGGACACGATTTTGATTACGCAAACTTCAATATATGTTGGGCAAATTAATATTTATATTAAGTAATAATTTTTTTTCTTTTCTTGTAAACTTAATTTTCTGTACGACGTATTTAAAATAAAATAAATATATTTCGAATAACCGCAAGACGTAATGAAACAAACTGTAAAGCTTAACATTACAGACCACCTAGACTGTTGCATGCTTTTACATTCCTAAGGTCTAGGTTATTAGCAATTACTAGTACATACGTACTCCAACAGAATCCACAAACTTGTTTATATTGTATTTTAATCACTAAATATACAATTTTGAACTTTGTACTTGTAGACGGAAAGTATATTTTTAAATTTGAGAAAAATGAAAACAAACAAGTTACAATGCTGGTTTTACTTAGTTTCTAGTGTTTCTACATACTATTTTGACGTCTCGACTAACGCACTTTGCACCTTGTATGATAAAATTAATTAACAGAAAATTTTATACTTGAATTTATAAATCAATACTAGAATATAAAATAATACAGTTTGCATTTTTCAACGCACGTGTTAAGTTTTTGAATACATTTTTTTTTGGTAAGATTTGTAGTTGAGTCAGGAATTGATAGAGCTCAAATTAGTTAATATTCTAATGATACCAATCAGTAATATAATCTAAAATATCATTTAATAAACCTAAATCAATACGTACATAATCATGTAATAAAATAATACGCGCCAGTTAAACCGTTTGACCGCAGTCAGTACATGTCTATAAAACAATATATGTACAAAGATAGTTCTGGTAAGTATCTATAGTATTAAAATAAAAAGTTAATTATCAGCCGGCAACCGGGACATTAGACAGGTAAACAAGTCGGAACACCCGCGTCGTCTTGCATCCGTTCCTGGTAATAAAAAATCTTACCTCAACAATTATTTGTCGAGCAATTTTAAACTTTAGTTTTTCTCATTATGTATGAGTTTACTCTGTATAAACTTAGTTGTAGTAAATATCCACATGTTATTTTTATTGACAAAATCACATATCAATTTGTACACGAACGTGATACAATGAGAAATGTTTTAAGATGTATTTAATTTGACCTTTTAATGTTTTTTAAATACTTTGGCTTCTTCAAACAAGAAAAAGTTTACTTATTTCAAACACTGAGTGAAACATTATATATTAGAAAAGACGTTATTCGCACGCGTTTGTTGCTAACACGCGTATTTCTTATCGACTTTTAAGTTTCGTTCTTTTTTTTAAATTTATTTTTATTGACGAACTTTTGATTTATATTACTAAGTGCTTAATAATTTAAACTTGACTTATTAACATGAAATTGGTACGCAGCAATTTGTTAAATACATTTTTCTTAAAACGTCCACCTCTGATGTCAAGGTGCAATTAAATTAGAGGTGTACGTTATAAGCTACTCCTAACTGCGGCGTTCATTAAAGTTTTTGTTAGTCCAAAATTGGCCGCAGACTATATATTTAAGTACCTCTATCAAGGCTTAATACGAAAATAATAGCGTTAGCGTCCATTTAAAACTTGGTACGATTTGAAGAAGAATGAAGAGTGCGGGCGTTACGGACATTCCGCACCCGCATGCGGTAACTAACACCAATATAAATGTACCATGAAAGCGAATAACATTATAAGGATTGAATCTATTTTTCATTGCAATTCACCGCGGAGTTAATAATATAAAATTTTAGAACAAACTCAATTGGCTACAAGGCGCTCTCTCATTCCCAAGGGCTTCAAGTAATCGCGAAGATTTATATGACCACGGTCTGAAAAATGGTCGAAGGTGTGTTATAAAGCAACCACAGTGAAGTGTAATATCTCATCCGAGAATATAATTATTTGTGCACATAGAAACGGGGGAAGAATTATTACTGATATTTATTTTAAACTTGTCTATAATTTCTCTCAGCATATTTTGATTGGGAGTGCTAAGGTGTGTAATTACAAATGAACTTGTGCGTCTTAAGTTATGTTCTTGCGCTATTACGCTTACGGTGTGAATAATTTTCAATATAAGCGAGGTGTAATTCCTTAGAACAGGTTCATGCGCGATGATAAAAAATGACGTTGTAAATAATAAACGGCTTTGTATAATTCTCGAATGTATTTATTTAGAATTGATGGTCATAATTTTTAAATTGAATTTAAACTTAGGTATACAAAGATTCAGTAGTAAAAAATATAAACATTGGCTACAAAATTACATTAACGGTAAATGCTGCTAAAAGAAAAATTAATCTTAATCATCATATTCATCACATTTCTTAATAACATTTTTTATATTAACATACTACCTGAGCATTAAAAAAAACTTAATACATAAATAATTTATTTTAACATTTATAATAAAGATTGATATACAAATTGTTAAAGGAAATATATTTCTATCTACAATATACAAGTAATTACAATTATATTTACATTCAATTACATCAGACTAGTTCACGATCAATAAAGTGCGTCGTACAGTTTTAATTTTTACAAAATTTACAATAAGGAACACTGCTGGCAGTCGGTAGTGTTCGCGAAAAAGGACGTTGAATGACAAAACGCGGAAGATCTGAGAGAAATTTAAAATTTCAGACTCTTGGGTTCTACTCGCTAATTATATCTGTACATGCGGTATGCCGCATAAAGCTCTCTTACAAAATTACAAAAGTCTCAACATACAATAATATATAATTATTCTATCTAGCTATATACAAATATTGCTATCGAATTTCGCGCTTTTAACGCATCATTAACTGATTAAACCGAGCAAACTTAATTCGCAACAAAATCATTAATTTGATATGCATCAATAAGAACATTTCAGCCGTTGTTTAGGAATAAACCAGACCATATATTATGATATAACCAAAATATACTAAAAATAAGCAACAAATTCCAAAACTGCCATTCAATACTTGAGCTAAAAAGCTTCTTTAAATACCTACCCATCCTGCAAGTATGTATCAAATGTTGAAATAAGTGTTTTAATCAGTCCATAGTTCATAACTCCTACTTCGATTTATTGTATAAGATTACGCTATCTTACTACAAGTCACCTTTACAAGTAACAATTAGAGCAATATATAGTGGAAATATTGAAAATTCTAAGAATTGATTGTATCATTTATTTCTTTCTGCTTATTTATTTACAGGAAGACAACATCTTATGTATTTGTATATAACCTACAATTTAGATATCTAATTGGTGTAACGTCAACAATCGCTATTTATTTCTAGTATTTCCGGTAGACATTTTTTATCGCCTTGTATAGGCCTTGTGTGTTTCGGAGTACGTGTATGTAATGCGGGCGGCGTGTGTACTATGGTAGAGCGCGCCCGCGCCAGCGCCTAGGCGAGCGCAGGCGCGGACGACCGTGCTCAGGGACGGTGTGGGTGAGCGGAACTCAGCGAAGAGCTACTCACCCCGGAGTCACTGCTCTTCTCTGAAGCGCAAGGCTCACCACCTGCTACAAATTTTACCACATTCAAACGGTGATCAGACTCACACGTGTCATCACGTGCTCCCCCTGCGAGCCCCACACCCCTGGCTAATGCTCTTTCATTTACTGTTCCAGGATAACGTTCTATTCTATCACAGTCGACGTCATCGGGAGGTCGACGACGAATTGCTCGTTTTGGTTGTGGCGCTGGTTCGGGCGGTCGATGCGTAGGTTCGTCTGTGCGATGTACGAGAGGCGACGTACGAACGCGTACCCCTCCGACCCCGGCGCCTGCCTCGTAACACCCGGAATCCCGCGGGAATTGACGTCTACCGAAGGGTGAGTCGCCACCTTCTGAACTCGACCCTCCACCTTCAACCTCGCCGTCTCCTTCGCCGCCTGTTGCAAGGAATATTGGGCATCAAAAATTAAAAATCTAAAAACCAATATATTAAATTTATACGAAAATATAATTTTTGTTATTTACATTCTAACTGGTGCAGCAGTTGCACAGCAGCAAGTATACGTGTACGATGTTCCGGTGTCATGATGCCCAAATAGTCAAGGTCTGATGGCTCGATTTCTTTAAACAATTCTATATCCTCGTAGCCATTTCTTGCAAAGGCTATGGTGTATTCTGGTAAGTCTATCCTTCTTAATAATTCTTCAACAGTTCTCGGTCTAGTTTCCCAAAGCCTTTCTCGGCTTTTTTGCCACTTGGCAATACTTCTGGCCCTCGCGTTTTCTCGATCGGAAAGAACTTCGACGTTCGCGAATTTGAAAAAACCGATTTTGTTATTTAATACGCCTCTCCAGATGCCAGATGCGTTCATATTAATAACTTCAATGATGTCCCCTTTCTGGTGATAAACAAATTCGATTATGCAAATAATATTATATAGATTTGCAATGTTGGTGAGTGAAGAAAGAAAGCAAAGAACGAAACATACCTTGTACCTTAATGCGTCTTTTTCATAAACGTTAGGATTGTGATCTACAAGTGCTCGTGCACGACAAAGTAATTGTGGAGCAAGTAAACTGCGTCCAGCTGGACTTAATTCTATGTTTTCTTCGGCTGAAAGCGATGAGTGATTGCTACCAGCGCGCACCAAAGCTTGTGTGCCTGCAATAATGTTCATCATTAGATGTGACAACAAAACAAATTATGATCTTCAACCATGTAACAAAACTTTAAAGGATCAAAAGTTTTGTAATAAACGCAGTTTGAAAATATTCCACGGCTTCATATGTAATATTTAGATTTATTCGGTAACTCTCTGGAATTATAATTAATATTCGCATGTGTATGCGTAAGGAATATATGTTAGTAAAGGTAGTATTAAAATGTTAAAACGATTCCAAATAGCGGGTCGCAACATAAAACGATCTACAGGTACAAACATTCACAATACACAAACGTATGGTTCAAAGAAAAGGCTAGAGTTATGTACATAAAATTATATTAACACAGACGATAAACGTAATGAATCGACTCACTACTGCCAGATCCGCTGGGTAAGCTTTCAAATGAACTATTAGAACATGGAAAGGCTTGGTCAGTTCGTCTATCACAGTCTTCAGGCCCTCTTTCTTGTCTTAATCTTGATATTTTTCTTTGGACGTCTTGTCTTAAGCCTCTTACTTTACCAGCTAAATTGGAAACACCATCAGCTTCCTCCGCAGACTAAAAGTTTAAGAAATTGCCTTATAACTCTTATATATAGTTATATGTATTATGCAAATACAGTTTGACTTAAATTTTCAATTAAAATTACCTTATGTACAGTAGCAATATGTTGGCTGTCTGTTTCACTCTCTTGCTCTTCGTAATCAGAGCTAGCGGGCGATAATGGTTCGACACCTATCCGATATCCAGGCATTGGCCTGTAGCCTCTGCGACAATCTCTTTCTGATCGATTAGATTCTAAAGAAATTCCACTTAATCTCGAGCCTATCGACTGGATATCTGATGCTGCATAATCTCCGCTTTCTCGATCCCTAGCGCTTCGTAAGGGAATAACTGTCGTCGGATAAGGACCACTTTGCGGAATAATTAAACCGCGCCTGGGGGTTCTCGCCAATGAAATATCCCCTGCGCTTCTCAGTGATATGACCCCCTCCCCTCGTGGCTCATTTCGAATATTTAGAGTAAAACAAACTCGGCCATTTTGGAAAGTTGCTGCAGGCGCACCACCGCCCATGAGAAAGTCTTCAGGATCGCTCTCGTACGGAGGTTCGTCGTACCAATGTCCACATGCCAATCCTCTAGCTTCATCGTCGTACATATACGTGTCGTCTGTAAACGAGCGCTTCGTTAAGTGTCTTAAAGTTGAAATTTGGAAATGTGCAAAATAAAAATTGCATCTAATTAAATTGCCAAAATGATTTTACCGGAATAGGCGCATCGTTTCAGAATAGATGGTCACTGGACACTGCAAGCCTTCAAATAACACAAGACAAACCCGTTGAAGCCGTGAACGATTGATATTGGAAAGCCGTGCGTGATTGATGCAAACAATTTTATAACAACATGCAAACGAACGTTTAAAATGATATTCTCAATGGATAATTCTATTGCAAACCTTTTAGAACCCTGACAACTTGAAAATATTTGTGAGGTGAATAAACGAACCGTTAAACTTATTTTATATTCTCCGAAGCACATCCAAAGCCTTTCGTAACTTAACAAGCTTCAAATCATAATTTATATGAAAAACAAAACTTTATGAACGTGTACACATACAAGCATCATGCGTCAAAAAATTTTTTCAAATCATTAACAAATAATTTTATTGTATAAATAAAAATCTGTAACGATATTTTATAATCACTTTATGAAATGATTCGTTTACTGACGAACGTTGAAAACATAAAAAGACAACAAAAAAACTATATTAAAATATTATAAATTTAAAAAAAAACTAACCTCCAAACGGACCTCTTACTCCTTCCCTTCCCATGTTCATTAGTCCATGGCGAATGTCTCTTAAAATCTGAAACAATATAAATAAATGAGTGCTATCAGTAAAGAAAATCTCGTAGTAATTGTTATTGATGTACTCGTATTATGATATTATATATATTTCTATTGTACTCCGATATATGTACATATTGAAGCTGAACGATCGCGATAGCTAAATCCTAATCTATTCATTTCCTTTCATTTCATATAAAGGAGTACAAAGACTTGAGTTTATACATATATGTATGGCAACATATAGCCTGCCATTTATTGTAGGTTTACGGAGGAATTAATCTCAATAAAGTTGGAAGATAAGAATAAATCTACCTCGGAAAAATCCTAAAGAAAAACAGGCAATTTACAATGCAATAGGAGCTTCGGTGTTTATTCTCCGTAATCTTCGTATGAAAACATAAAATATGTTTTTATTTATGAGCTTAGAGCCAAATGATAAACAGCTCCAGGACTCAAAGGATTTCGGAAAATTTTGTAGTAACCAAAAGGAAAAGTTTGTAGGTAACAAAGTAGAAGAGTTCCTACAAAACATTTCCTTGTAAAACGCGTGAACGCAGCCGTTATAAATATTCAAAGCAGGGCTATAAAGCGGCCACTTTCACGTAAGTAGAAAAGTATCGAACATTAACTTAATTTATGCACACTTTTTATTTCCTCTACGTCGGGTAAATACGAGTTCACGAAAGGGATTTGCGTGTTGCTTAAGTTTCATAAAAGTTTTAAACGATTTGAATACCATTAGCAATAAATATAATTATTAAAGAAAACTATAAAAAAGGCAGTTGTTAATATTAAGGCAATACAAAGTTGATTTATTGTTGCTGTTACATATTTTATATTTAAACTGAAACTAGACCATTTTAAGTAGAACATCGTGAAATTTCAATATTCAGTATTCGTCTCTAAAATAGGATTCCATAGTTTTACGAGCGGCGAAATGTGCTGAACAAGGGGCAGGGTGAACGCACTGGCTTCCGAAGTTTCGCCGGGAAGCGATACAACTGCGTAATAGGCTTAACGTAAGATTAGGCCGCGATTAGCCAGGCTCTATACGCGCACATCGAATGCTCGTAAGATTACAACTTAGAGGAGTGCGGAGCGCCGGAGATTCACATCAGATTACGAGCGAATGCGTGCTCTCGGAAGAGTTTCAGATCGCCTTACGGAGACTACGAATTTACGCTTTCGAGAATAACAATTGTTCTTTACTGCTGTTATTTAATGTTAAAAATGGGCTATTGTTTAATGTTTATTACCTCCTCTTGTTCACGTTGTATTTTGTCTTTCTTCTTCATAGCTTCCTGGACTTTTAACTGCAACAAAACGATAATTCACAAAATTAAAAATACACAAGTTTTCATCACGAACGGGTGAAAATGAAGGAGCAATCATGAAGCAAAATTGAAAAATTAAGTCCAAGAAATCAATTAATAATAATGTACATATGAATATTTAAATTGAATGAAATATATAGTACGCAACGTCATAATGAAGGTTGAAGTGTTCATTAAAGGCTGTGAATGGATTCATACAATAAAAAAGGATGTAGTAACTTTTCCTCGCTTTTATGCAGTCATCTCGGGCAAGTTCCTGTATAACGCGAGTGTAGTGAGGACGTAGTGTATGGAGCATGCGAGAAATATTTTGAGAAGTCGACTGCTCTATAGAGCTGAATTTAAAACCATTAAAATGTATAGATTTTATAGATTTATGTTGTAATTTACAATCACGTGCGATCATGCAATGAATAAAGTATAAACAATATCATGCGTTAACAGTTTAAATCGTAAATTTGTATTGAACATTCACAATCTTTTCCTAAAATTCATAGTCTATAACCACCTCCAGTTCTCAGAACATGCCAAATATAAGACAAAATATTTTAATTTTGAGCGATATAGACATTCCTTCAATCCTGTTCAATGGCGAAAGAAATTAATTTATTATTATTATACAAATATACACATACTTAAACATAAATAATATATGTATTTATAGGTTTGTATAGGTATATATTATAATATAATACAATTTCAATATGTATATAGATTATAGACCTGAATTAGTATTAACTGGGAATCAAAAGAGGATCTTTTAAATATTATTTTATAGGGAGGGATTTGACAATAATTAATATACATACATATATACATAATAAAAATGAAAAATAAATAAATAATGAACCATGCATAATGAATAAAAAGCGAAATATGATATAATATGAAATACGCCGTCAGAGTGAGAAGTGTCTATTCGTGTGAGCTCACCCTTTGTATTGTTTCTTCGAATGTGTTTGGTTGTGCGGCATTCATCTGTAAGAAGCGGAGGCGGTCGTAGTCTCGAGGGTCTACCATTGATCTGAGGACCGTGTCTGGTCCCGGTCCAAGGCCTAACCCACTTTGCAGGACGCTGTCCGGCGTATCGACCTGAGGGAGATTACCCTATGTCAGTCAGTTACCTCTGGGACAATTCGAAATAACTCGGTCGTCAAGGTCGATTAATCCCATACAGTGCCTATACATAAACACCTATCGAATAAAACGTCAGGATCTAAGAGAAAGAAACAATTTTATAAAACGTAAGTTATATTTCATTTTCTTGCTACTCAGATAGGCAAGAACGTTCTCAAATTTGATAATTTATGAAAAAAGTTCTCATTGGCCCTTCTAAAAAATGAATAACTTTCAGATGAGACGGGTATTTTCAACCTTTTTTGAATACAATATTTACATTTCTATCTTTTTTATAATACACCTACAATAATAAATTCATTTTGTGCTCAGTTCTATAATAATGTGTAATTATTACAAAAAATTAAGTTCATAGCACTTGAATTACGATTTACAGCCAATGCATTTTTTATATCAACATTGAAATGAAATACTTGGAGGCAGAGATTCAACTAATTTTGAGAAATCAATCAATCATTATATCGACATCGTGATACGCCACTCCTCGAGTAAATGGAAAAGTGAAGTTTTTCGTGAGTCAATCAATATTTACAACTTTTCTTCATATCATGCAGAATCATGTCAAAGTCTGATAAAGCTACAAGATTTTTCTCTCAATAAAATTGGCTTCATTTTATTGAGAATTAATATGATGATAGGCATATTTCCCTACTTTATAAAACTTTTGAATAATTTTCATATTATTATACTAAAGTTATATTTATTTAAATAATTTAACAGATTTTTATCACGTCTCTAAGGCTAATATTCTTTTATTTGTTACCCGCATATAGTAATTAAGTAATCTAAAAATGCAAAAACTAAATCTACATCGCTACTAGACTATTAATCTACAATTTACCGCTACTTCTAGACCCAAGTACTGCCTATTGAGAATGAAATGATAAAGTAAAAGTGAACCTCCCGATACATAAAACAACAAACGATTGTTGAACGGAACTGACAAAACAAATAATTTATCATCCTCACTTAATAGTACATATAGTATGGAAAAAGCTAAGGATATCTGCATCACAAAGAGGCGTTGTAGGAATGAATCAATTAATCATACGAGGCACAAAGCTCGCCCATTAACTTCGCACTTGATAAGGGAATAATGCGAATAGCCTACAATAGAAAGGCCATAATGCGACAACCCTCGCCTCACGACGGAACCGAAGCGCCACTGAACCAGATTTATTGCCATGTAAAATATCAAACTCAGAACTCTCGCACTGAAATAACACTTTTATTTATCTCAATCGCTATACATTTTACGTATCTAAATGGTTCTCTCCCAACTGACAGTCCTGACCCAGTAACTTTTAAGGAGCGAAATATTTGACACACGTTTCGGTGCGATGTACAGGTACGGTTTTACTTCCTCATGAAATTCAAAGCGTTCATAGAATATAAATGTAGATCAATAAGGTAATAACAACGTTAACAGAACTATAACTTCGGACTGGAGTTACCAAATCGTCGACGTTTACTGCCGATAACTACATTTTGTGACAATAATCTAAAATATAAATTGGCTAATTCTTAGGTAAGAAAACATCGTAAACTATATTTCTATGAGTAAAACTTTCACCAGATTTAATTCTGTTTGCAAGCTGCTCGATAAAGATTACGTCGAACACTATACTAATGATGTTATACCTATTTGTGTAGGAATGACGCTACCATTTACAACTGTGAATGCGAGCCTTATATATTTCAGGAGTGACTTGCTTCTTCTAGTAACATGAAATTATTGAATAATGTGTATGTAATGGTTACCATGTTCAGTTCTAAGTTTGCTTTATAATAATTCAATAATACTTACGAAATACTAAGTTATCTATAAAAGCTTATCTCAGACAACAAAACACAAACAGAACAAATAAACAGCCAATAGATAAATTATCCAGTTGACCAAATATTTGGTAAAAAAGCAACTTCTGACACGACTAATCCTAAGTGCAAGGAGCGCGATAAGGATTAGGCCCAACGCCCTAATGGCCTTTATCCGGAGAGCTCAACAAACGCTCATAATTCAACGGGCGACGTCGCGGCTCAGGCCGACTTAACTTTGGCAGGCATCATTTCTCAAAAGGCATGCGCTGACGTCCGTTCCACACCCTTACCATGGTAAGATTAATAAATATAGGTGGACGTGAAAATATGTAGCTCTTGATCTCGAATAGCAAATAACGCCCATGAAACGCCGTTGATGCTAAAAATAACAATATTTATCTTCGTTCACAACGTTTACCCAATTTGATATTTTGAAGAGATATCTAAATGTTTCGTATCAGATATTATCTAATAGTCTCTCGACTTGATTTATGGTATCTTATGTAGTCCGAAACTTTCGCAACAACTCATTATTTCTAATAAGAACTATGAAACCGGATTACAATTGTAGAGTTGCTGTATTTTATTTAGATGAATATGGACTTATGTAGACTTAGTCTCGTGTTTTGTAAATAGTATTTGGCTAGTTTCATATGACATTATATATGTCGCAGGATTCGCACGTGTTATATGTCGCGACGTACACTAATTGCGACGAGTGCATATCAAAGAAAGACCGGCGTCGCGCCCGGATCTACATAATAGCGACCGTGGGGTGCCAAAGAGACTGCATGAAAAAAAATCCTCCGGCTAAAATGTTGTCTAGTGTGTGCAACTACAAAAATTTGGTCCTGAAGTGCAGATGTAAATTCTGCATTCTCTTTAAAAACATACGAGATGCGAGTGAATTTTGTACAAAACAATTTTAAAACTTTCGCATTAAATTTGGTTTTTAGGTCATTTGTATTGTTATATTCGTGAATTGTTAAAAAATATATATATGTTTTTTTAAAATAATTTTATGCTAAAGTAAATGACTGGTAAAAAATTACTGATGAAGTCATTAGACCACAAGTATAAATTAATATTGACAAGTTAAGTACGTTACGTCAATGGTTTAATAAAAATATCAGAATTTATTTTGCGATAACTAAAATAAACGACTTACTCTTCATTTAAAAGTCAATTAAAGTGATAAAGAAATAGGGAATATAAGAAATAGAGAGGTATAGTGAACTCATAACACACATTAATACTAAAACTAAAGCTACATATTAAGTGTAAATGGACTGAATTAACTAAATGGTTAAACCTTGCAAATTACTGCATAGTTGTTAATACATACCCTTTGAGGTGGTAAGGGCTGACGTGGACTATGCATATGTTTCGGTGAACAAGATCCGTGCTTTTCTTTCCTATGCGACTTGAGTCCTCGAAGTAGTCTAGAAAACGTCGTCACTTTTTTCTTGGCAGTGCCGAGGCAGTTATCTAGAAAGAAAGACTACGTGAGCGAGATCTTCCATTTTAAATGAGTTAATAGTACCTACACAATGCTACATTTAGTTTTAGAAATATCTTTGTAACACTTACCACTAGGAGGGAATTCATAAAAGTAGGCCGACCGCGGACTTAGGCAACTGCAACAAATATGCATTGAATAAATTTCCCTATACCCTAATTAAATTTAAATAAATTTTATTGCAAAAATATGCATCCAATTAACGAATATAATCTGAAAACGCTTAAACAAATAATTGATTCATGAAATGAATTATTAACGTTCAATTTTAAATATTTATTTTGCGTGTAATGGCGTTAAGCCGCGAATAAATTTTATACCTATATTATTATTACGAGAAATGGTAATTAAGAAATTTTGATTAACATAAATATTTGCATGGATAATTTTAATAAATTTTACTTTAAGTAACCTGAAATTATTGATTAATAGATATCGAAAAATTAATTTCTACTTATAATAATATTCTCCTATGGGTTTAAGCAGACGTGTTCGAACTAAACTTTATGCGCTTACTATCGCGTTTACTTTGATTATGTTCTTTTCACAACCTCGATGTAGCCGAGTTTTCAAATTATTATCCGGATTAAAATAAAGAAGATAGCAAATTTTATTAAATGTTTTAAATTTAGTATTCAATATCATTTGCATAATATATATTAAAAATGTGTCTCCTAGAATCATGGAAATTTGTATAGACCGTATTTTATATAAGGTTAAATTACATCGATTAATATTATTATATCATATTGGTGGATATGAACAGCTGACTCGGCAGCGGGCGAATGGAATTGGAAGTAAATGAGAAATTAATCGCCGATGGCATTAACACAATACCGCACTCGTAATGACGAATGAAAACGAAATGAGGTCTGATTAATTGCGGGCGAAAAAATCCGATAAACGAGTGACATTTTCATTTAATTGAGTTTTCAACAAGACCAATTTGTTGTTAAGTTGTTACACAATTTTCACTCGTATTTTATTGAATTACATATATTTTATTAAAGGTATTCGAAAATTGACGCGTACCTGCCATGTTATAAGATAATGTGGATTTTTGTAAAATAGAATTTCAAGTGAAAAGTCTTATAAACCGATTCCAATACAATACTAAACTACTTCAAACCTTTATAAGTTAATTATTTTGAACAAAAAAAATTGTTTAATTTCCTATACATATAGAAGTCTCTCTTTTTTTAAAATCAATATTACTAACTAAAACCAAATGTAAAAAAGAGAATAAAACTAAATAAATTTAACGAAGCGAGGAAATAGTCATGCAGGTTGTAAGATAAATCCCGGTGAATTAAACGATATTACCTTTATTTGATTGTATTAAATTTGACCTGTTAAGTTTTGACCTACAAAGTGATCCTCCACGACTTGTTGAGGAATTGTGTCATTGAGATGTCATGTTATATAAAATTGTCTTTACATACTTAAAAAATAAGTTATATAGGATATTAAAAGCGTGTATGGTATTAATAACAGTAAATCGGGATTTAGTTTATTGACAATGCCATGTCAGTAAACGCAAGCCCATATTTTTTTTTCTTGCGTTAATTTCAATCTAAAAAAGCAGTTAAGCGGATGTAAAATAAATACGAGTACATGGTCAAAAATAGTGATATTTTTTAAGATAGAAGGAACAATGGCAGCTGACGGGTCAAAATTTACAAGTCGAATAGGTTAGTTACCGGAAAAGCGAGACCCAAACGTATGTTAGTTGTATCTTGGTAATGCCTGTTAGTTTACTTTACACAGTACTGCATTGTGTTAATTGACTAACGACTAGTTTACATAACTATGTTTGATTATTTATATACTAAGATTATATTTTGATAAAATAGCGTAGCAATTAATGTTTGATATATATATTTTTAATTAGCATTAAAATATGTAGGTATATTGGTTTGGTTAAACATAAAGACGTAAAATTTGATTACATATATGTAGAAAATAACCTTTGGAATTACCGAACCAATTATAAAAATTATTTCACTAATAAAATCGATTTTTCACTATTTTACCAACTTACATTGACCAAATGGTTCGACGAGAAAATAATGTACTATAATATTTAATAATTTAAAACAACATTGATGTTCTTTACGTAAGAAAGTGCACATAAAAGCTTTTATTTTTCCCTTCAACGAGCAAGCGAGTGAAGTGTGAAGGAAAAAAAGTCAAAAGATATAAAAGAATAAATACTACATAAAAGCGGCTTATCGTTTCAATATGAGTTCGCAAATGTACCGGTATAATATTGAAAATAAAATGCTACAATGCAGTGGAATGCGAAATATTGTGAGTATTTATAAAAAGTAACACGAAGTTATAACGCTGGCTTACCGCGCTCGCCGAGAACGGACTCACCATTTTATTTTTCCAAATGCGCTAAAGTTTTTCATTTGTTACGTGTTTCACTGTTTACCAGATTTATTCTTGGAAATAAAGTTTACTATTTCATTCGATTATATTATTGAATCAAACAGTTGAATAATTGAATCGGTTCAATAACTCAAGTTCACTTTAATGAGTACTAGATAACGTTTATGTATATAAAAAAAGTAAAAACAAAAACAAATGATAATTTGCATACATATATTTATAAACATAATGTCGTCGACAGAAAAGAGGTTGCGGCAGCGATGTTAATAGTGTATATATTTTTATAAATAAATCTGTCAATTTAAATTAAGGAATTTGGAATGAAAGAAAAGAGAAACGCGAGGGACGTGCGAATGAAGATTTCGATGTTGGTTGCGAATGGGAGCGGATGTGTGTGCTTAGCTTATAAGAAATTGATAATATAGTGTAAATAGAATTTTAAGAGTCCACGTCTATTATATTTGAATTATACAAGTATATATACAGTGTAAAATAATGAACGCTTAATTAAAATGAATCCCAACATTGACATTGCAAATACAAATTTCCATAGAGTTGCGCCGCAAGCGTGAGCGGACAAAATGGTGACAGCATCCGGACGTATTCATCAAGCCGTTAATTTGAATTTATTTTACAGCATGTCCAGCAGCGATATAATGAGCCTTTACAGTAAGCTAGTTGGGTCATGTAAGTTACGACTGTTGCCGACTCTGTCGCCAATCGAATGTCTGATTTCAATTTAGATTAGCCTTTAAACATGCAGCGCAAAACCTTATCTAACAAGTACACCTGTTAAAGTCAATATAATTTATGACTATGTTCGTTCCATTCTCGTTAACTCTCGGTAGAGTACGGTAGCGACCGCAGAATTTGAGCGCGTAGAAAACCTTGAATGAGGTGAGCGTGAAAAGCGCTATTAATTTTAGTGCCCATTTTATTCTGGCTAATGTCTTGTACTAATGCAAAGCAATTACTTGACGTTTTAGATGTCCAAGATAATTAACGCAAACCACATGTTACGTTACAATTATAACAATAACACCTCTTAACTACCATTTAACGTTTTTAAAATTTTACTCAAGCCATTTAATAAAATATGTTTTTTAAATTTCAAATGAGAAAATAATAGTTGTCCACGTCTATTGTTTATTTTTGCAGAGAGAACGTGCCTCACAAGCATAATCAAGGATATTTTATATTCTTTAACAATACACTATTTAGGAATACCTCGTGCATTTAAATAATATCTCGCTTTTTATGGTATTCACATAACGTGGTTGTTTTTTTTTGTTTTAAATATATATTACCTTTGGTAATTGTGTTGTTGATTGTGTATCAAAGGCTGTGTTGGTTGTGCCAGCAATAATTGCTTTTGTTGCTGTTGTCGTTGAAGCATTTGTTTTCCGAACACACCGTAACCGAAACCATAAATTTCGTCTTCTTCTTTATCTGTTAGACAACTCGATGGCTGCAACGAAAAATGGGTCTTAAAAGTTCTAATTAATAGTAATTAAAAACATTTAACTCTAGCGGAAGCCATTAATAATAAAGATCACTATATATGTATATTTTTTTACGCTTTTAAACATTTTGTGATTATCAGAAATGTAAATTTAGAAGCTATTAACAAACATAAGCAAAGGCACTTCGATTTCTTCTCACAACCGAAATTAAAAACTTACCAAATATTGTCCCGGAACATAGATAGTCTGTGAAGGGGATTATACATTATTGACAGCTAAAGATCCCGGAGTATTTGTACTGTTCCAGGATCTCCAAGCATGTCAATAATATTTTATTGCAAAATTTAAAAATAAACTTACCGAATATTTTCCTGGTACATAGATTGGTTGTGAGTGCGATGTCGTCAGATTATTTAGAGCTAAGGACCCTGGACTCGCAGACGGAGGAGTTTGCGGCGTCCCAGGACCACCTAGGACCCTCATTCTTGGTGACATCTCCTCCCATTCATGTTTTCGAAGCTCTTCTAGATGATCAAGCACATCTCCATAATGCGTCGAGAATAGGTCTGCATATCTTGAAGCTAGACCTTCCAAGTACCCTCGATCGCCATCCTAGAGACAAAACATAACATATTAGATACATAAATTTAAAATACAGAATTACAACACGTGATTATATATAATTGTTCTAATTATGCTACCTATATACAAATGGACACATTGTATCAGTGCGGAATCCTTTATTTCCAAGCAATTTCCGTTTAACGTACCCTAAAAAAGAAGGGAAAATAGAACTGAAGGGAGGCAATTAAGATCAGCGCGCTTAAATTATAGAAGGGATTTTAAATTTAGAATGTTACCCAAAATTAGCGAGACATTGGCGAACGAGTTTAATAATTAAAGCCATTGAATTTTGACACAGTTGTTCTAAAGTAGAAGCTATTATGTTTGTATTATACTCGTATAAGATATTTTTTTGAAAAGCCAAAAAATAAGTTGTTGGATAAAATTCATTTTAATGCTATTACTAATAATTTTGTAACCGTTCATGATGTCGATCAAAAACAACAAAATAAACAAAAGTAAAAATAATCTTGCAAACGAACTCTTTCATTAAGACTTTGAATTTGAAGACAGGGTCTGCGCACGAATACCTTGGGTCCACTGGATAAACATGCCCGTGGCTAGCTTACTCCAGGGCAGTGGGAAACCTTTCGGTTAGAATTCAACACAGCGGCCGCGGCCGTCGAGTCAAAGATGGCCGGAGGTTTATTTCCATTTTTAAATGAGAGCGCCTGAGAGCTTTGTCGGCTTCGAGCTGTGCTCTGCGTTTTAAGTGGATTAAATCGCTCCACGCTCGTAAAACCGACAAGTGCTCGAGCGCTAAGAATTAAAGTAACTGTTCGACTTTTGCATGAGAAAGAAGTGCTCGCGGGGACTATCTGCGCTCTCTTACTATAGAATTGATGCGCCGGGTTTATTGTTTTAGCGGATTTAATTCGACAGACAAGCTTCTCTTACCCGATTGAGGATTTAACGAAGTGCTAGATGTAAGCTTTGAGAATACCAAATGAAAGGAATTTATTTCTCTGACAGTAACATATTTAATCCCGGGCGTTTCGCGATAAATTTCGTGTCAAAGATCGTGAACTTGCTAAATGCAGACAACTGATAACAAACAACTACCGGCTTTATATAACATAATAAATAAATAATAAAATCAGTAGGTTCAATACATAACATACTTTTAGTATTAACGCTAAAAATAACAATAAAGAACCAATAAAGCGAAGAGGCGGACTAACTGTGCTTGAATTTAAATAGCATATTAGAGCTTGCTTCAGTCCATGTACGCATAGAAACGGGTTCATTGAAATGTTGCCAGTCAAAATAAAAGTATAAAAATTCTATACAGATGATCTGTGATACGCATACCTGCCTGTACTTGTTTAGGCTATAACTATTTATTGTGAATGCCTGGAGTTGTCTGCCTTATTGAATTTACAAAGACGACTGCATTCCATCTGGCTTTAGCGGTAATATTTTATTTTGTAATACTGAGAAGTAAAACAAACAGAACATTTAAATTATCTAGAATAATAAATTGATACCCATATATCTAGGCGAGAGAATAAATATGGATAGTTTTTTTATAAATAACATTTTTATATGCTATAAGGTTACCTTTTGCGTCAGTGTAGCATCTTGGTAATAAAGAGATAACTTAATAAATTCTTCTTTAAAAAAATTAAAAGTAATAATCGATCCCACTTTGAAGTTTCCCGTCCTAAAACAGCCAGCGACTTTCCATCGAACTCACTTTAAAATGAGTATAAATTGCAAAACTTCGGAATTATTTGCGTCTCGGTTCCGGAGCAATTTACTTCGTTTTTCCCGGAGTTTCATTATAACAAGTTTAATTGAAGACCGTGGCTGGACCATAAATTTAAACTTTTGGCATGCATTTTAATCTTTTTTTTTAATATAATCAAATTAATTATGTAGTAATAATTATTAAAAAGATCCATAGCTTATAGTATTTAACTAAAATATATGAGATAATTAATCATTATTAGTCTTGATTAAAAACGCTGTTGTCAAGTAGTCTACAAATAAAATTATTCACTATACGTAAAATATAGGTTACAAACCTTTCAGTTTTAGTTAAAGCGACAAGGTGTTAGGCGTCTCGAATATCATGTATTTTAAGTATAGTATTAGCTTTTAAAAGCGAAAACATTTTTACTGTCACGTGGCATTTCAAATAGTTTTTATATAAATAAACATTTGGGTTATATGATTTCAGACGAATTATAATATTAATTTTAAAAAATATACACTATAGTTTTTTTCAAAACTAATTGGAATTGTACATCTCTAATTTTTTTTCGTCCAAATTACAATGTAGTGATGTACGATTATTATTCGCAGAGTTAATAAAAAGCGGACTGCTCATTGTGCGAATATATGAAGAAAATGAAACGTCGTATCATCTAGGACATATGATTAATGTGCACAATGAATATAATAGGTTGTAAGCTGTGACTTTAAATCGGTAATTTATGCTCATCAATGTCGAGGCAGTTGCTTAAACACAATTCGTGTTACTATTTACAAAACCAACCTTTACTACGTTCGAGTAGAATTCAAATTACAAATTTAAAAAGTACATTATAGTATAATTGGATGTGTTGATGTATTAGTTGCTAGGAAAGGCAAGTTGCTCTTAAGGTTGTATTATTATAAACAGGTAGCTGATGCTTCATAGTAAGTTACAGTCTGAAGTAGGTAATAGTATTGATCGATTTTTATCTAATTTTTGTTTCTTTTCTAACTTCTTATGAAATGAATATATTGTATACTCGTACATCAAACAAAACTTGTAAGAGATTTTTTACTAAAACTTCCATTAGAAAACACTATTATTACTTCTAATAATGTTTTTCTTCAATTTAGATTAATAATTCAAGCATTTCAGATTCTCGCTAAAACTCGCATTTCAAAGATCATCATTTCAAACTAAGATGATTCATTATCAAAAACTCAGCAATCAAATATTCTACACAATCTCATAATTTTGATAAACTTAATAGAAATATGAAAGCGTGTCGAAAGTGTCAGTTAGTTACAGTACAGCATCCAGTTATACGCGACGGTCCCCGACAGGCATCTCCTTTGTAAACTAGATGTATGTCCATTTAATGCTAAACCTGCTCGATTTATACTATTGTATGCTAGAATTGGGATCAATGACCTGTCCACCAAAGAATTCATAGTGGGATAACATTAATAAGTCATGTTCAGTTCATTTATTATCCATTAGTACAGTGGCTATTCAAGCAATTTAAGAAGAAAATTGAAATTTTAATGATAGTTGGTCGTCGCAGGTGAGAAACTTTATGGAATGATTCAATTTATTTTTTGAATCGATATCGTTTTGTAGTTATATATAATTAAATAATTTTTTTCATTAGGCCAAGTCATATTTTTTTATTATTCTATGAAAATATTGACATATGTTAGAGTCACGACACGCGCATGGGTGACCCTTTTACCTTTTAAATGCCTTTTAATTAGCAAAAAGTCTTCAATTTGCAGCGGCTTCGCTACGAATAACTGGAATACTTTCAAAAGAAGCGGGCACTTCTTTAAACACAAAAAGGTCCATTTAAATTGACTTTGAAACCTCACAAGTTGCCAATTGTTTAAATCAGCAATCTTATTCTAAAACTTTTATTTGACTTGAAATTGAATTGGAAATGCAAATTAAAAGAATTTTAAATATATATTTTTTTAAATACTTCGAAAAATGTTACATAATAAACAATTGAATTTATAAACACAATCGTAGAATTTTAATATTACTGCAATGGTAATAAAAGCAATTTAATTTTGTTATAATATTATTATTAGCTTATAAACCGGTTAATTGGTAGGAACACATCTGCGATGCTCTTTCAATGCGACACTCATTGTGAACCCGTTCATGCAAGCCAATGCAGCTGAATTGGCTGTTCTATAAAGAGCTTCTGATTCTAAAATAACATTGAACGTCGTCGTCCCGAACAAAACAAATGTGCCTACAATAAGAAGAGAGGTTCCGCGTACCGCCGCAGAGGCGATCCAGTGCACTGAGTCGGCTGAACGTCGTGCTGAAATTTATGTATGACAAAGTCACCTGGCAGACTCCGGTTCATTATATTTAGTAAAGACTTGTGATCTAAATTTGTATGCTAAGCTCTAATATAATAAAGTTTGTAAAGGAACTAATGAATAATAAACTTTTTGATTAAATTTAATTGGTTTTCTTGTCTAATTCACTTACTGATTCATATGCAACATGCAAGTATAATAACTCATTAAAATATTAACTTGTTTTAATGAAATACCAATATAATTCACAGAATGCAAAGCCTACGTCGAGAAGCGTTCACATCAAATACTTTAACAACTTGAACGAACAAAACTTATTTCCGCCATAAACTCGAATACATTAAAAGCGAGTAAACGACAGACATGAAATCGATTACAAAAATACAAACACGCACTAATACACAAACATATCATAAGATGTCTCATAACACTTCGATGGCTTCTCGCAAACAAATAACTTCAACATGTCTTCCTATCCGAGTTATATTTCAAAATATTATCCCAGTAAATCGCATCTTGAGGCGTACTTTGCTCAGACGAGAAATATAAATCTATAACAAATGTATCGGACAGATATTGAGTTTTGATGTCAAATAGGATGCGTGTCTGCAATTCCATGATAATAAAATAAACGCTCAGTCTAGACAATATTGCGACATATCTTTGATAACACATAAAACACGAGAAAATAGTTTGTGATAAATGTATACCTACATACATACAGGGTGTCCCAAAACTCAACGATAAGCCGGCACCAGTGGGTGGACCCGTTCTTCACTGCTCGAGGAAAAATAAGAAAAAAAATATATCTAATTTTTTTTTGAAAATACTAAGTAAATTCTGAAAACCTTCGAAAATTGACACCCTATATGATATTTTCAAGTGCCACGACCACAAATTTACAAATATTTCAGATTTTTTTTTTGTATCGGCAACCTAAGTACTACTGCTATCCATTATAACCCTTACAAATTTCAGAATGCCTGTAGTTTTTACACAAAAATGAATCAAATTTCTTTTTTTCCCTAAAATTTTGAAAGATTTTTACCTTCGGTCCACTTTAAGTCATCGTGGTGAAAAAAAAAAGTATGGACACTACTATGGCAAGTTTTTTCAAAAGTTGACGCAACTAACCAAGATTCCTAAATGGTATAATACTCTAGGAAAACTGATCACAAAACAAAAATATGCCTGTCATTTCTAAACAAGAATCAATTTTGAAATCCTTCGAAAATTGACACCCTATATGATATTTTCAAGTGCCACGACCACAAATTTACAAATATTTCAGATTTTTTTTTGTATCGGCAACCTAAGTAGTACTGCTATCCATTATAACCCTTACAAATTTCAGAATGCCTGTAGTTTTTACACAAAAATGAATCAAATTTCTTTTTTTCCCTAAAATTTTGAAAGATTTTTACCTTCGGTCCACTTTAAGTGATCGTGTACCATAATATGCACCTTGTTTATGGAGAATGCCGATGCAATGCTAACGCTGCTAGCAGACTGTATCGAGAAAGGTACCCGAATGCTCAAAGATATCCGGATTATCGAGTATTTATTAATGTGCATCAAGCATTTTCGGAGGGTCGTTTACCATCTGACAGAAGAAACACTGGAAGACCTAGATTGAAACGAGATGAAGAAGTTCTCAATGAAATAGAATACGATACAACTACCTCAGTACGTGCTATAGAAGCAGCCACGGGAATCCCAAAAAGTTCTGCACATCGAATTTTAAAACATCACAGGCTTCACCCATACCACTACAAGCGTGTGCAGACGTTATTACCGCGGGACTATCCACTCCGGGTCGCATTTTGCCGTGTGATGCTGCAAAAGCACAGGGAAGATCCCCAATTCTTAGATAAAATTTTATGGTCTGATGAAACAACCTGCAAGACAGATGGCTATTTAAATCTTCACAACCTACATAGCTGGAGCAATGAAAATCCTCACCTGATGAGACAAGACAAATCCCAATATCAATTCAAGGTTAACCTATGGACGGGGATATTAAATGGAAAAGTGATTGGGCCATTTGAGCTAGAAGGAAACGTGGATGGTAAGAGCTACTTAAACTTTTTACAAAATGACTTGCCAGAATTATTAGACGATGTGCCCATAAATGATCTACAAAACATGTGGCTTCAAAATGATGGTTGCCCAGCCCACTTTGCCCGTCCTGTGCGAGAATACTTAAACCGAGAGTATCCAGGGCATTGGATCGGGCGACTTGGTCCTATCTTATGGCCACCTCGTTCACCCGATCTAAACCCGCTGGACTTCTTTTATTGGGGTTGTCTTAAAGACAGGGTCTACTCAAAACCCATTGCAACATTGGACGAGCTTCGCCAAAAAATCAATCAGGCTACGAATTATATCAATAGTGGAAGATATGCACGGAAAATAAAACGATGTTTTTTAAAACGATGTAGAGCATGTATTAATGTCGGTGGCAAACAATTCGAACATTTACTTTAATAAAATAAATGTAAAATTATTACTATTTGTTTTGATTCAATCAACATTTTTCAGCAACAAAACCTATAACTTCACAGTAAAAGTGATCACTAGTAACGATACAAAAAAAATCTGAAATATTTGTAAATTTGTGGTCGTGGCACTTGAAAATATCATATAGGGTGTCAATTTTCGAAGGTTTTCAGAATTTACTTAGTATTTTCAAAAAAAAATTAGATATATTTT
>JAPWLS010001331.1:0-41722 GCA_028551675.1 Tineola bisselliella | reverse complement strand
TTTATTGCGTGTAGTGATCAACTGCGTTTATGCGTGTTATTAGAGTCAGTGCGTCGGAGACGGTCGTAAGTAATTAGGATAAGTACGTTATTGCGTGTGTGTTCATTAATCCCCTCAATATCAGCCTTAGGGTTTAGCTTAGGGATTACAGGTTCCCCATTTGCTATAGGTCTACGTGCAACGATTTTCAGCAATTCTTCAGTGGCATTAACCACATATTTATTCATCAATTATGATTTCTACAATGATCTTCGACAATATATAATCAAAACGATTATATTTATTTTTTGCAGCAATTATTCAACAAATTCCTTAGTAGTCAATGACTACATGTTTTCTTTTCCACAGCTATATTTTATTCCTACATCAAGGAATATTTATTTTCTCCACAGCTCATTCTACTATTATCACGTCCGAATAAGGACAATACAACTATTATTATTTTTCCATACAGGGATTTCATCTACAAATCATGATACGTCCGATTGAAGACACATCTAAACACATTTCTTTTCTCCATACAGGTTTTGTTCTTTTGTTTCCTCTTTTCTAGATCGGTAGGGCCCATAAACTTGACCACTAGGTCATCCGCTTGTTTTCCCACTTTAGCTTAGTAGAGTTTGTAATGGCTTCTGTTGGACCTTGTCGGAGGGTTTCTTCCCCTTCATCTAAGACTAATGTGGTGGAGCTGTAGGTTGGAAGGGAGGCTCCAGTTCGTCACTGATTTACTCAAAATGAGTACTCCATTTTATAGAGAGGCTGATATTATATTAGATTTCTTTTCGTATTTATTTCTAATCGTTTTCCGGATATAATACGCGCGGTTCATACTAATATTCATATTCATTATATACGTGAATGCGCACGGCCCACATGTAATCAATCGCGAGGGATAGTGTGTTCGGGAACATCCGCGGCATGGCGTGTACGAGGCGGCGATACAGCTAAGTTGCATGTTTGCTTATTTATTTGCATTTTTCAATTTTGATTTATAAATGTTCTCTTTGTGTGTGCATTTGCAGGTGATCACTATAACTATATTTTCTGTGTTTCTTTCTACCATCTTCACCGGTTCATTCGATTTGAACTTACAATATAAACAAAATTTCATAGTAATACATATTTATTTAATTATAGATCATCGCCACACTTTAACATTATTATTTTATAATATTAAAATGTCTACATCCAATTGTTCTAAGCGACTTATTACCTGCATTTCGTTTAGAAAGAAAAGAGCGTAACTGATAGTGTATCCGTTACGGAATATTATGTTCGTATAGAACGCGAATTGGACGAACATGCTAACTACGAATGAATACATCGAACGTTGCGAAGAATCATTTGAACGGATTCGATATTTAAATATTTCCTATTATTCGTTTAACTTTTATTTTGAGAAAAGTTATTAATATTGTACAAAGCATTCATATAGGGCCGACGTGGCTGTAACTGGCATCTTCAGATTTTTAATTCTTCTTTCTCTTCTACTAAGAATCATGATAGGTTTTCAAAACCAATAGGCCCTTTAGGCTCTTACGCATAGTCAGAATCTACAAGATTTCGGTAAGGCATATAACGAGAAGAAATCACAAGAAACTCGTCAATCATAGTCAATAAAATGTTAGTATTTACGGGTACATTTTTGCTTAACTGTATTCGACTATCCTTTCCTTTATTATTATTATTGTTATGTTACAATATTTAAGATGGATGCTGGTGGAAGTGATATGGCCTGAAGTCAGCATTACTGCTGATTCCGTTGGTTCATCGTGTTACCATAGCATAAGGGCCTGCTCCCAAATAATATCAGGTTTCATGTGAATGTAACAATACTGTGTAGAACAGGTATAGTATAGTATTATATAGTACTAGCTTTTACCCCCGGCTTCGCTCGCATTTAAGAAAGCCTAACACAATTTAAAAATAAATTAAAGGCATATTTGATTTTAAAATGCTTTTATTCAATTGACGAATACCTCAATGATTCGAAACAGTAAATGAAATTTAGTTTATTAATTTAAATTGTTTATTGATTATTATCGTTATTATTATTTTTTAATTTATATTATTATTGTTATTATTATTATTATTATTTTTAAATATTATATTGCTGTGCCCTGACCGGGTGTCACATTTGACACTGAATAATATATGACATCTGAAACAATTGTGACTTGCATAAAGACATTTGAATTTGAATTAAATAAGTATCAGGGATCATAACTAACTATAGTCAATTGGAAACTATTATTGCAATATACTATTTGGATCCGTGCAAAAGAAAAATCCACTTTTTGCTTTTCCGTTTTTATTAGGACTGCTTGACATTGGCAGTCGAATTTTTTATAAAATTTAATATAATTTATAAAAATCAAAACGAGGTTGCGATCACCAACAACCAGAGGCGGCTCGTCCTAAAGAGCGCTGGTGCAGTGCACTCCCACGAAAATTACAGAAGTAATCTATATTTCTTCATAATACATACTATCCTTACATTACATTCATTCTATTCTACTATGCCTATACAATAGTATATTATATTACCTATATCTACGCCGCTGTAATATAAGTTCTGTAATTTTCGTGGGAGTGCACTGCACCAGCGCTCTTTAGGACGAGCCGCCTCTGCCAACAACTATTGTAAAAAATATAATTTTTTGAATAAAAAGTATCCTATGTTAGTTCTAGTATCTCCAAAAATATGTGTACAAAGTTTCATGATGATCGGTTAAGTGGTTGTTACGTGAAAACGTAATAAACAAACTTACATTCACATTTACAATATTAGTATCCGTATAGTTTATGTATAAAGGCAATCTTTGAAATTGTTGCAAATAAAACTAAAACAGTTTCTGAAATTGAAATTAAAGAAATGATATTTTAAGTAATTATTTCACAACTCAATATTTGTGAATCCCTACTAATATTATAAATGTGAATGTGGGTTTGTTTGTTACGTTTTCACGCAACAACTACTTAACCGATCATCATGAAACTTTGTACACATATTTTTGGAGGTACTACAAGTAACATAGGATACTATTTATTTAAAAATATATATATTTTACTATAGTTTCCGACTGATTATAGTTTCAGCTGTTTGGGATCACATTGATTCATTTCTATTGAATGATCTCTGGTACTTATTTAATGACTTAAATGCGAGCGAAGCCGCGGGTAAAAGCTAGTAGTCATACAAATAAATAGATAATCGCTACACGACCAGAGACCATAGCGCAGCAAATTTCAAATATAGTTTATTAGAAAATCCCTTCTTTTATATATACTGGCTAGAATATATTGTTGTTTCTCATTTCTGTATCCATGTTTTGAGTGCAAGTAATGCAGAAAACTCAATCCGGCAAAATATAGTCGCATTTTTGTTATTTAAAGCACTTGAAGTTAATCATAATCAATGCTATACTAAACACAAACGTATTACCCTCTGACCAGAGCAAATAATTATTAGGACCGAGACCTTGTTTTGGCTTGTAGACTCTGATGTGTCATAATAAAGCAGATTAAAATGGATTAAAAATATAATTATCACAATGCAGAGTGGCAATGGAAAAGAAAAACAAGAAAGAAACAGTGGCAGAATAAATGTCGAAACCTAAAATCTTTTTAAATATGTATTTGAGTTTATAGAAGAGACCGTCACACACACATTTAGATTGTAATATTGAAAATGAGAACAGATAATGAAATAAAATTAAGTCTATTCATAAAATAAATAAAATATTTATTTCATAAACGAAAATGTAGATATTATATTCGGGGATACTTTGTTGAAATTAACTTTGTGGGTCGCGGGTTAGCCTTTGATGATTTTTTCCCATCATTTCGGTATACATTATAAAGCAAATATTATAGAAAGGATTAAATTTCACAGGTCAAAGGAAGTTATTAAAAAGTTTGTGTTATTCATTATTCGCGAATTATTCTGAATATACCTATATACATTTATTTATATAATGTTGTTATTTCATATAATAAGGTGCATTGACTGTAGTGTGGTTAAATAAAAGATTATTCAATATTGTTAAACTTAGGTGCCTTCATTAGTGCTCAGGTTATCTGGCAACTGTCATTAGTTGCGTTCCGTTACATTGACCATCGTAACAATGACTCTGCGGCATCATCGCGGCGAAGTGCACAGTTATGATGGTCGGTTAGTAAATTGATTGTAATATTTTATTAGTAAAAAGCATTCAGACATTTTATAGGCAAATAAAAGGAGAAGTTAAAAGCTCTCAAGTCATTATTCGTCGAAAGCTTTATACATTTAATTATCTATTAAGTTTTGCCTATAACCTCGTTAATTACGATGTTTTAAAAGTATATTGTCTGCCATGGACACAGTGCGCGCTCTTACAGTGAGATGACATACGTGAATGTTGATGGAATCCGTTTTTGGAGCTTAATCAATCCGGTTTATGGTTGTTTAGTTTAATGATTATTGACAGAATGTACTTCTCCTATTTTATTCATATTAAATATTTACAGACGGCGCAGAATAAGCTAATTAAAACACTTATCAGTACGTCTACCTAACATCCACACTAAAAATGTACAACGACACTTAACCCTTAGTAGCCTGATTTACGAAAGTTCACTTTGCCGCGCAAGTAATATGTCATAGATAAAATAAAACAATAATGACATTTGTTTTATTTTTTAATTTCGTTGGAAAGAATATTATACAACAGTAAAATACGAACAGCCAACCTATAAAAAAAATTAATAGTAATGTGAACATTCGGTTTAAAAGATTGGTATCAAAATTGATACTCTAGGTTATTAAGGGTTAACACTTATCAGTCACACAATTCCATAAATACAACACATGCATTCTTATAAGAAAAGTCATATTCAATCAAATTAATACAAAAAACACATAAATTCAACACACGAAATAAAGATCAGATAAAAATCCTGTGAGCTAGAACTAGCTGGAAAAAGAAGTGTTATGGTGGAAGGAGCGCAGGTCTATAATGAATTGCCGATTAATATAACTAATAATAAAAATATTTCCAAATTTAAATATGAATTAAAAAAAACATATAATGGGTTTGAGTGCCTTGTGATGGTGTTGTCAATATTCTAGTATAATACGATATATTTAGTCTATGTACGTTATGTTTATTTATAATATTTTTTTATCTCAATTAAGTGAATTTATGTAATTGTTTTTGAGTAAATAAATGTCCTAAACCTTTAAACCTCTATTTTGTATTCAGCTACTTCAAGCCGATCTGAATTCTAACAGGTTATAGTTACTGTGTCATTGTGTACTACGTCCTTGCAAAATGGAGTGGCAATAATGCTCTGTGCTTTTAGGGGCGGTTGTAAAGCAGCCAGCTCCGAGGCAACACGAACTAAATCTCACGACTAACAGCCGACAACACGTGCTAACGGTTTCGCGCATTATCTAAACAGTGCGCCTGACGAATGAGCTTTATCTTCAAAACATTCATTCAGAATAACTATTAATAAACCCGATTGTAAGTTGCATGGAGCTTTTTAAATTTATTTACTTAAACTTAGCTTATTACAATATAAACACTATAATATTTAATATATATATATATATATATATATATAAATAACTTTATATAAACAATGAAAGAAGTAAAAAAAAAAAGTACGAAGAAATTACTGATGTCTAATATATGTACAGGTATAACACATAATAAATATGATATACTATGCAACTTTGATATAATGATACTGAAGGGAATCAGAAAATAATTCGTTATATCAAGTAATTTGTTACAATGAGGTTAGGTTGGTCTACGATTCGTTTTAACAAGTTTTAATTTCAGCCTTTTCGTTAAATAGAGGTAAATAATACTTTCTTTTTATATTTTGCAAAGATTGAAAATTCGTTATAAAAATGTATTCGTAATGTAAAGGTATATTTTGCATTAGCTCTTACGGGCAGTTCTAGGGGATTTGGAAAAATTCGTTAAATCGAGGAAATCGTTACATTGAGGTTCGTTACATTAAGGTTACTCTGTAATAATAATAAAGAGGTTCTATTGGACATATACAGCATATGTTATAATCCGAACAATACAACTAATGATAAAGACAAAAAAAAGGACTTGTCATTTTCCGTTCAAATATAGATAATTGATAGAGTCCTTCTATGAAAAACCACGAGGGTTTTTTGTTGCTTTTTTGAAGCGTTAAGCATTTTTTTTGATAGCAATTATAGTTTTTTATTATAACGAGAGGAGTGCTCCTTGTCAAACAGGCATAGTGGGGGCGACTGCTGCGGACATCTGTCTGTGGTAATGGAGCAAAAGCACTTTTGTGTGCCACGAAATTCTAAAAGTGTGCCGCCAAATTTTAATAATATAATAACGTTAATGTTATTAAATAATCTGATTTAAAAATGTTTAAACTTATCTTTTTCTTAGTGTGCCGCATCAAAAAAAGGTTGACAATCACTGATCTAGCTTATTAATGTGTACTATGATAAAGTTCTAATAAAATTTAAAAAACAGTTGAAATTATATTAATTGTGTTGTGATTTAAATGTATTTAATTTGGCTAATCGTCTTATACATATAAAGGATTTAATATGCAATAATATATGAGTGTATTTCCATTGTAAGTTGGGTAATTACCCAGTTGGGTAGTACAGGCTACGATTGACGAGTTTCTTGTGGTCCTTGCCGTCATACCTGCCCTTTTCGTGACGGAATATTGGTTTATTTATATGATATTCTTCGACACCCGAATACATGATTCAGTCTTCATGATTACATGAGGGAGTTGCGCGCTCCTGGGGCGGGTTGGGCGCGTGCTGGGGTATTCACATATCTGTACATTCTCTGACAATCCTTGGTATTGAAAATGTGAATTAGTACATCCGGCCGGCATAGCCGAAGCGATTATATATATATATTTATTGATAGCCCAGCATATGACCACACTCCGCCTGATGTTAAGCTAGAGTGCGGTCCATGAGCATAGACAACTGTTACCACAGACACTATGCCGGCTTGAGGAGACGAATGTGCTCTGCCCAAATGAACAAGGCACACTCCTCTCGTTATCCCGGCTACTTCCAAGCTGATCCCGAAACGCAACTAGGTCACTTCACGGCTGTTCCGCTTGAAAGTGATGATACTTCCCCAGGACAGCATACTAAGCTACTGTTTAATATTATTGTAAATTTGTAGTATATATCTCTTGTTATGCAGCGATCGATGACTGCGTTGCAGAAAGCTAAAATAAAGTGATGCGCAATCAGTTTTAAATAAATAAAATACATATAGATATATGAATTAATTTTAATGATCGAAGCCTGTATTCCGGTCACGTGCCACCCTCCTGCGTGTTTCAGGAATTCAGGAGGATCAATTTCCATGAGACACTGGCGAGTAATTAATTGCTAATCACACTGTACATCATGATCAATACGAGGCGCACCACCAATACTGAGTGCAATGAAATCGCACACCCCTTTGTTTATTAGTTTTGAGCAAATTATTTATTAAAATTCTTCGGTATTTAGTAAACAAAGGTATGTTAAATAAAAATACACATTGTTAGCTTACTAATGTCATGAAAAAACAATAATTTATTTGGAAATTACACGCACAAATATCAAAATAACAAAATTCCGTGAATTAATTTGTTTTAGGTAAACACTACTTGCTCCCTTTCAGACAGGTATAAAAGGATAAAGGAATTTCGTAATTATTTGTGCATTGAACTTTAATGTGATAACACATCTTGTGATTACATACGGAAAAATTGGAAAAACATGGACACTACACCCGCAGAAGCTGCTCAAGTTATAGCCTTGCTGGAGGCAGGACAAAACCAAAGTGAAGTGGCTCGACAGTTAAATTTAAGTCGATATTCAGTTCGACGCGTATACCAAAAGTTTCGAGAGACAGTGGGCTATTGTCGGCGACCGGGATCAGGTCGTTGTCGTACAACATCAGAACGTGATGACCGCTTTCTTGTGACGAGATCTTTGCGAAATCGACAGCTGAACGCGGTTGAGCTGGGATAACAGCTTCAAGAAGTACGCAATGTCAGCAAAAGTCAGTGGAGAGTCAGACGGGGATTGGCTGAAGCTGGAATGACTGCAAATGGACCAGCAAATGGTCCGAAATTGACCACAGCCCAACGACAAGCCCGACTTCAATTTGCCCGAGAACATTTAAATTGGACGTTCGATCAATGGAGGTCAGTTATGTTTTCTGATGAATGCAGAATGACTCTACATGGCCACGATGGACGCTCAAGAGTCTGTAGAAGGCCATTAGAGAGATTTGCACAATGCTGCTTAAGCGAACGTGTCGCTTATGGTGGCGGATCGTGTATGTTTTGGGGTGGCATAATGCTCGATTCTAAAACCGACATTGTCTTCATTATTGGGGCCAATGCTGGATCTAAATCGAGAGGATTAACAGCTCAGCGGTACGTGAAGGAAGTTCTCGAACACCATGTCAGACCGATTTCATGGCTTATGGGAGAATAATTCATACTAATGCACGATAATGCCAGGCCACACGTCGCTGGGACAGTTTGCGATTATATGGAAGACGTCAATATTAACGTGATGGACTGGTCAGCTCGCAGTCCCGATATTAACCCAATTGAACATGTTTGGGCCGAGCTTAAAAAGCAAGTAGGAGCAAGAAGTCCAACTCCTGCACATCTCCAAGGACTGCAATCAGCCATCAAAGAGAGGAATGCCATTCCACAGGAATTATCCATAATATGGTCGATGAAAAACAGGGAGCTGTAATGGTCGAGGAAAATTCCACAGACAATATAGGAGCTAGGGGAGGTAACAGTCCATATTAATAAAGATTTTATTGAAAATTTCCTGTTTAATTTTATCCAATAACAATATCCAATGTCTTGTTCCTTAAATGCAATAGTCGCAATTTTACTTGTAAGTTTCATTTCAGCTCCTGAAACATCATTTTCAGCATTTTACATACTGTTTAGTGGTATCATTGGAAAGATAATGAATTAAGCTTTAAGTTGGCATTACAACTTCTTAATTTTTTATCAATATTATTAAGAAAATCCAGCTTTATTTGTAAAAATCCGGGGTGTGCGATTTTATTGCTCTCAAGTGTATTTACAACTCACAGCTTTATTTGAGATATACAATTAATTCTTGTATGATAAAAAATTAACTTAACACTGGGTTTTTTCGATCAATTAACTTTAAGGGCAACCGATTCGTGAGATTGTTACAAAAATAAATCAGTTTGATGATGTATATTTTAACAACAGGGTAGACCTTTAAAATTAGTTAAGAAGCCGGCTGTGGGGTTATCAAGATGGCAAGCGGAGGCGAACGCTCCTTGCAGACCAAATGGTATGAATCTATTATTGTATAACATAATTTATTAAATGTTTAACAGTGTAATAATTGTCTTTATTTCTTTGCACATACAAAACAGTCTACATTTTCAATTATTATTTATAGTGTTAATACATATATATCTGACGAAAAGCTTCATGATAAAATGACTAACCTTTATATGTTGTGTATTCAGTTTACCTAGAGAGATGCTGTTCATTGACGCACAAAAGGATGCATGCAACTGGAAGACAACATCGCCAGAGGTAAGGTATTACTAGACACAAAGAGCGCATTCATTGATTAAGTACAAATCTCTAAACCGGATCCAATTCAAAACTAGACTTTACTTGTAACTTTTTTTTAAGAATAGTTATAATAGAATAAAATAAAAAACAAAAAAAGCAATGTCGAAAAAATTTGTTATCGAAAATTAAATAAAAAATACTTTAATATAGTAATAGATCCCCCTCCTAAACTTAATCAGTATCCTTTAAAGTTCAGATGCAATTACTTCGTCTACTTGAGACTTAAGAGGACATCCTTCATTACAATTTTGTACTCTAATATAATATCCGGTTATTGCATCAGATACATATCGAATTTCATATTTCTTTTTTGCTTTATTATAACAGATGTAAAATTGCAGATTAATTATTTTAAAACTAATTATGTGTGACAGTCAACCTTGTCTTTGTAAGTAGTTGAGCTTGTAACGGGTTGCTACCTCGAGAGGCAGCATGTGCGCCCACCTGAACCCAACAGATGCGCGTCCCGGGCAGGTCCCCACCCCCTCCCGCTTGCCGCTCCGCCCCCTCGTGCTCGCGCAATCGCGGCTAACAGTTTTATTTCCCTGTATAAAGTTTATCAAACAAAGCGTGCGTGCCTCCTGCATCTGCCGGCCCAGCTGTTCCCGGTGCAGCTGGCCGCTCCGTCTCCCTCTTACCCACCATATGATACGATACAAGAGGGAGAGGCGGAGCGATATCGGTGTAACCGCATCGCGGCCCTTCAATTCCCCGGCGATTCATTCGTAGTTTGCATCCCGAGCGGGCGCCACGCGATGAGGGAAGGAAAGCGCGACGAAGAAGTTTCTCGCAAGCCGAAGAGATTACGTCGCCGAGCCCGCTCAGTAAGCGAGGTTAGCCGTCGCGACCCTGGCACTATACAATCGCATACTAAACGAGTGGCTATCAAAAAATTGTACGGACGTGTTTGCTCAGTGGACCTGGACGAGGCGCAACGCATTCGCGAAGAACAACCAACCCCGCAGCCCGACCCTACTCCAGCGGTAGAAGAGGAGGACTACTTTAACGATGAGAACGATGACCCACTTCTGGACTCGGTGCCTGTAAACATGGATCCAGAGCAACTCGGATTTTTGGTGTGTGCTCAGGAAACTCTGCGCTATTTGAGCCGTCTCGGCATGTCCATGGATCATCCGATGTTTTCTCGTCTGCGTTCCCGCTTCCTGAGGGGACTAAGTGAAATGGAGATGGCCTGAGAATTACTGGGCCCGGGGCCCTAAATCCCACTTCTTCCTCCCTGCGAATCCCTGCGTCTCCTACTATTGCAGCATCCTCTTTGTTGTGAGCTTATGTGAATCATTATTTATCAATGACAATGACTATAAACTTTGGTGTTTTATGGGAATTTAATTGATGAGAAATCAAGAATGAGTATTGAGAAATGTTGGTGTCTATTCGGTGTGTTCTAAATTTACGAATAGAATTTGTCGTTACAATTTTAACATTGTAATTTCTTTGTTGTGTTAGAAAGCATTAGTGCGGCTCCGTCCGTACTGTCTAGTCAACTTCTAGTCATATTCATGTATTACCTTAGTCTCAACGAAATATAATTGATGTGCATATTAAAGAAAATTTAAACAAATGTTATATTTTGTTTTAATCTCCTTCGTTTAGGAAATTTCAATAAAAACACACATTTTTCACATAATATAGTATATTTATTAATTAATCTAAAATATAATTGATTAATAATAATTGTAAATAATACTTTTTCTGATTACATAGACTAGTCATTCTTTGGTAATGAGTATTAAAAATTATATTAAATATATATGATGAAATAAAAATCTAACTTATATTTAAATTGCGGACTTATATAAAATGTCCATTGAGCTTATACTTCTTCTTATTTTTGATAAAACAAATCCTTTCCTTTGAACGCATATTCCAATAAGAATTTGTTAACGTCATGTTTTATCAATTTATCATAATTTTCATTAACATTTTGTCCAATTAAATCTTTATTTTCTATTTTCATTAATAAGTCATAAAACCCGACAGCTGTTTCCAATTTCTTCGGTATTTCAGCTTCTGAAGCACTAACAGAAATTTCCGGTATCATTCTGTAAAAGAACAAAGAAATCAATATGTTTGCCTGACGTTGTACACAACTGAGTTTACAAGGTAAGGTACCAAAAAGATGACAAAACTATGCCTACTCTAAAATCATTTACGATTACATTTGTAGGTACATAATAACATGCAAAAATATAAAAATATTTAATAATTTATTTATATTTCATCGTCATATATTTCTGCCTTAAGAGAGTTTCAATAATCGTAACAAATCTATGCAATGGATAATGAGCTTTACATAAAAAATATATACTAAAAAGAAGACGAAGCATAAAGAGTCAAAAATCATCAAACAATAATACCAAAAATTGTACTAGTTATTTCAAACAATTTCACTTTATAATTATGAAAAGTATAATTACAAATTAATTACAAAAAAGATTGTAAATTACATAAAAACTGGATCGCTGTTTGAACATTCACATTCATTTCTTATAAGCATGTGTCTTTCTTATAAGCACCTTAAAACATTTTATTGTTTAATATTTATTAGATATTCTATTCTGCAATTATGTTATGAGATAAGTGCATTACAATTCACGTGTATTAACTATCAACTTTTAGATATATATATATATATATATATATACGTTTGTTATTATTTTCGCAATATGTCATTTGCCAACCAGATGAGCAACTAACGGGCGCACTAAACAATTCGCAGAGGCTGCGGAAATAGCTTAATAATTCCTATCCGATTGTGGCCGTACTCCACCGAATGTTAAACTGCAAATGCCTCCCGCTATGCCGGCTTAATGAAATGTGCCTTTCAAGTTATACTAGTTCATCTTTTTATTTATTTACTTTTAGTAATTAAGCTCCAATAGAGCGTTTTTACTCTTCAATACAAATACAAATATATAAATGTAAATAAATTAAATTTAATAGTTATCGATTTGATTTAGCTGCTGTATAGGGGCATTGTCATCCTATTGTATACCTAAGGGTAAACATAAAATGACATTAGTTATGTCCTAGCTTTATTATCAATAATTACCTAATTATTTTTGTTGTAATTATGAATGTTTCTACGGAACAACGTAAGGGTATAATTTGGTTTTGACTCGTTGGTTTGAAATAACGAATTTCGCGGTTCCTTTAGGACATTTAACGTGGTCATTATGGGTAGTTGTTAGGCTGTTATGTAGATTACATAATTTGAGTGACGCGAGCTTAGTTTTCAGCCTTTCTTGCGTGTGTTCCAACAATGTTTTGTGGTATTTTTAAACTGACCATGATGGCTAGGCGATGTTAATTTAATTTTATGCCTACCACATGCCTAGTAATATGTTAATTTGGCTTATAATTTTTTCTTGAAACGACTTATAATTTTGTTTCATATTTTGGATTTGTAATAAATTAATACGAGTAAGTGGGTTTTGTAGTGCACTTAATCACGACACCAGATGCTTAAATACCTATTATATATTAGGTAAAAAAATCGATCATAAAATAAAAGAATAATTCACATAATTTTTTTAACTATTAGTTAGATATTTTTTAATAGGACGTGACTAACTGTCTCCAAAACTTGTTTGATCCACTACTTATGGGACACTCTGTATAACGTAATAAAATTTTAATTATATTGAAAATTATGTTCTGGAATCGGTAATATTAAACAAAGAATGGATACGCAAAAATCAATAATATACGAAGTCCATATTATAAATCCTTTGTTCTCTGTAAAACTAAAATGTGGTTGTATTTTCCGTAAATACAGCAAAATATACCAAACTGACAAAGAGATTTTCTCGGAAAATATAATTCGCTTTTCATTTTGCTACATACGTTTTAATAATTTAATTTTGAAATGAAAATTGTACATTAATAACATTCGCTTATTTATTTTTATACATATTATTATATATTAATTTGTGTATGCAATATAAACAATATAAACGCGACTGCATAACACATAAAGTGCGAGTATTTCAAATACTTTAATGTAAATGAAAATATGATGAAATGTAACATTTTAGTGCCTAAAGAACTTAGCTTACATAGGAATTACGCAACTGGAATGAAAGCTCGAACTAACAGCGCGAAAATACACTACTGGCCACTACGAGATAAGCGGCTTTACTCCTAAACACTAATTGATATATCTATTTATTCATAACACTAGGTCGGCATCTATAGCATATCGCTAAACACTAAACCGTCGAGATCAAAAGGAATATCTTACTTATAGCTTAATTCACTTCTGTATCCAATATGCAGTAGTTACATTTATAGATAAATATAAACATGAATGTTTGTTCTTTATAGAATCGTAAACTATTCATTTGATCATGATCTTTAGCAAAGTTGTTGTGCATGAGATCACGAAGGTTTCTGGGTTGGTACGACCAATTTTCGACAGATGGCGCCACTGTCATTCCAATGAATTTCATATATTGCCGTGACAGTTCATGACAGCTCACATTGAACAGACAATATTGTCGTCAATTGAACAAAATCAATAAAATGACACAAAATGAATTAAATATTTGTGTAATGTCTTTCCTTTAAATTTATTTTAGTTGGTGGCGTAGCAACGCGCGCAGAGTACAGCTAGTAATATTAATTTTAAAAAAGTATTGGTTTCAAGACGTGTTATTATTTTATGTATTTATTTATAGTTATGGATAGTTAATTATGTATAGAACAGTTTACTTTGAAACTACTATTCATTGGGCATTGTTAATATTCAGTGTGAATTTGTCAAAATAAATAACTTACGTGATACGTGACACATAAACTTCACTATAAACACTAGTTTGTTATTTTTTACTTAATTTTCCATAGCAAGTACCAACTGATGCCGAGCCTTCAATACACCACAACTGTCGAGCAATGACGTGTACGAGACCCTATATTCAACCATTTGGTATCACTTAACAACCAACAACTAAACGAATTTAGATCTTAGAACTGTGCTGTTAATGAATAAAATTGCTTGCTTGCTTTTAACTAAGGGTGAAGCCCGCTTGGTCGAGCAACCCTACTCCAAAACACATGTTGGGATCAAGCAAAGCTCAATGCCGAGCTTTTTACTGCTTCCTCCAAATTGAATACGTCACGCGTCTGTACAAATTTACAAAATCTGCTCTAACAAAAGTTGAATAGAATAGTTGTTCTCGGGTTTTAAGCAATAAATATTTAGTAAAACATGTTGCTGAATATCCTCAATCCATTATTTCACAATTACTTTGTTCTGAATAATTTTTTTTTTAATAATAAATAATTGTAAATGAAATCAAAGCAATAACGTACTAAACATATTACTTTAGACGATATAAAAGGTCATTAACCCAAAATCACTTACTCACTTAACTAAAGAACAGACAATCAACTAACAAGATGCTCGAGTAGATCCCTTGTACGCCAATAAATTTAAATGTTCGTTCATTACAATGTGTTATGCAATCACAAGAGAAAATAAATAACATATGTTTTTTACCATTAGTCTTTAGAAATGGTCTCTATTCGACCTGACATTTACCTGTCATTGTCAATATCAAGGGTCTTTTGCGAAACTTTTACGGCGAGAACTGCGCGCTCCATTCGAAATGCACCTCTATTTTTACGTGTCACAACGAATTATTTCGTCTGAACTCTTACTTTGTAGTTTATAGTTCAATGTACGCTTTTACGGGTAGTACAGAATATAATTCAGTAATTGTATACTTTTCACTTGACAAAGTAAATGGATTTACTTCTTTGTATTGCTATACCTACATTGACGATTGATAGCTACAAGAGTGTGCTATACAACAAAGTATAAAGAGTGGTAGACAGCTGTAATCTAATCTCTTATAAACCGCTACATTGTTTAAAATCCATCATAGTAATATTGCACTATATTTTCATTATAAAAAACTAAAATTTAATTAAAATTATTGTTATTATAAAAAAAACTTATAATTACTAATTAACTGGATGGAAAAGTAATTTCAAACTTTGACAGCATAGGGAGGGGGAGTAATTACCACAAAGCTAACATTGTGCGCCAAAACAGTGACGAAGTTGCTGAATAAAACTCGAAACTAGTTCATCTACACAACAATGTTGTTACAATGAAATTTTAGTTTTACCTAAAACATATTAAACTTTACAACTAGAATACTATGAACGTAAATTCTAATATTCACGCGCTGATAATAGAAGGATAATATATGTATGTTTAAAACATATACAAATAAATATAATACAAACTAAAAAACAAAAAATAAATAAATAGGCATTTGTTTAGGTCTTGACTTCCATAGTACAGGAAATTCTAGTTTGGGACCATTTGTATGAGTAAAAAATGTTCCTAATGGTAATAAAAAGTTATCATTACATCGGGTATATAATTGTAGTGCAAAAATGTATTAAATGATCATATTTAGTAATATTCAAAACCCTGCAAATTTTTGCACTTATGCAGTAAGTGTTTCTCATTAACATTTCATTGTTTGAGAACGTGTATTCGCGTCACTACTACGGATCAAGCGACGCAAATCCTCATTCCGTGAGTTCCATAAAAAGCAAATCTCTATGTAAATTGAGAAAGACTAACTCTATTGTTTTTAAAAGAAACCTCATACCAACATATAGGTATTCGCTATTATGATAAATAATTTAAACACCACCACTTTTATATGCAATAGCCATTACTGACATTAGCTTGGAAATAACTGTATACATAAATAAAACAGAAAAAACAAATCCAAAATATAGATTTAAACTCGCTCGTCTATTTCGTAAACCAATCTCCATTAAAAGTCAATTTTAACCTCAAAAACATTATTAATCAATAACTAATGTTAAATTTTAAAAAATACAACTAACAAATTTGTGTTTGTTGAAATATAAGATCTCCCCCTATGTACATTTAACAATGGCATTCAAAAACCCTGTGAAAAGAATTCGATATGCCGACGTTGACAAAAAATATCTAACACGTGCGTCCAAAAAAAACATGATCATTATTTTTCTCTTTTTCATTTCAACGTAGCTATCTCATTACTTCTAACGCAGATTAATTTATTGGATTACTATTTGCAAGGATAAAGTAATAACTGTTGATACAATTATGTTCTTTACCACATTGCATTAAGAACTATAATTGTGTAGAAGACTTGTCTATTAAAACTGGATATCGCCTGCCTCCCATGCAATAGATGAAGTTTGCAATAAAGTTATCTCTCTCGTTACTGTCACACATTTGCCCTTTAAGCTTGTACCTATCATAAATCGTGCATTCCTAATACCTATCGTAAATGAAAAATTGTAATTATACTAATTATTAATCATAGAACAATATTACACTACTATTTTACCAACTTTCTAGTAGTTCCCTTTTTATAAAATTTCATTCAAACTCAAATCATTTACAAAATTAAGTAAGAGTTCATTCTCGATAAAAATTGACATTAAAATAATTTTAAAAAATAAAACGTCAATTTAAAAATAATCTTGAAGGTAGTTACATATTTTTCTATGATATTAATAATTCAATGAGATGTAATACTTAATAAATGAAAAGCAAATCATTGTACTAATAAAAATATTATCTATATAGACGTTGATATTATTGTATGCTTTGATATGCCTAAGCTACGTTTAGTCTTTAAACGATATACGTTTGGAGCCAATGCTTCTACCGTGATTAAAATTTAAAAAAATAATTGAGATTGTTCGGGAACGTTGTGAATTAATAACGTATTTTAGTGGTTATTTTAATCGTGTGTATTTTCGTGATATAAGTTATAAAATATAGAACAATGCATCGTCAACCAAGAACTTATAGACTAACACGTATGGAGAGATTTAAGATGTATCTTTCGGAGTGTTTAGTGTGTTCCTGTATTTTGTTCTTCATAATGTGTGTTGGATTACTCTTATACCTGTTCTTTCATCTGTATTCGACTATGGCGACCTCATCCAAATTGGCTGGTAGATTGATTGAGAGTTAAACAACGATCAAATGCTATGGACGGATAAATATATTTATTTTATTATTAATTTGTATATTATTTTTATTATTATTATGACTATTAAGTAAATTCTTAGCTAAAAATTGTACGTGTTTATGATAAGGTTTATTTACATTGTTTTACGATTTTGATATGAAACTTCATATTATTATCATGACTACATGTTTATCTAATGAATTGTACAAATACAGTTACTAAAATGTTTCGTAAAATGAGCAGAATTACAAAAATGCTAGATTATTTTCCTTGTAATATACTTTAGCTAATATATTGATAAACTGTTTTATAAGTAACATTATTACAAAAAGTATTATTATAAACGACGTGAGTTCCGTATAATTACGCTCATGTATTGTTGAAAATTCCCTATACAAAGTAAAATCATTGAGTTGACTATTGAACGACCCCTTTGTAAAATTACGATTTTACGAAAAATATACTTATAAAGACTACAATGAGTTTAAAGCATTTTTATTTCGCTTCCCTGTTTTCATTTAAGTTCTTTTATAACAGATCAACCATCTGTGCAACTCAGCAGAAATTCTACTTACATTGTTTTCGTCTGTCTATTATACCTGGACGAATAAAATATTTATATATATGTATGTCATATTTATTTAACATATTTATTAATACGTTAATAAAGGAGATATTAGTATCATATGTTTATGTTGTCCTTGTTGTCCTGATATCGTAGTTTGATGTCAGAGCATTATTCTTATTAATTATCTATGTTTTAGTCTAGTTATAATGCTTCTATGTATTCCCTAACAAAAATAAATCAATTTAATTAATATTGACATAATCCTAAACATAGTATTGATAGGAGCAGAAAAGATTGTTATTTTTAGTTTTCTATGTTGAAAAAAGCAGTGACATTCAAAAAAAGAAAGTAATTCACTACTTAATAGATATGATAATATAAAACTACATTATATTGATATAATGATTAACAAAACTTCTACAATTAATCTCAACGGTTTTTATCTTTCGGTCAATATCTTTAATTTATTAATAAAAAAAAAGTCATGCTAATCTTCTGACTGTGATTTATAGCACATTATTATAATAACATAATAACTGTTACGTTTAGGAAATCATATGAATTAATGAAGCAACAACGCAGCTAATAATAGAAAAATGTAACAATTGAACCTTGATCGGCATTATAAAGCATATGTAGATATTAATTAACAAACAAGGTTAATTCCCGGGATTATTTAGGACTTCGAGTTATCATCAATTTTCATAAACGAGGTATGGCGCTGCCGATATGACCACAATATGAAGCACAAGCCGCAGACAAGAATAGCTGTGTCACGATCCAATGGGTCAAGCTATTGTTATGTTGTCCATTGTAGCAGTCTTGAAACTTGATATTGTTGATAACATCTACCTCTAGATACGAAGGTTTGAAGAGACCTATAAATTCCAGATATTGTATATAATAATAATTTTGCTACTCTCTGATTATTGCAAATATCACATTGAATATAATATCACATGATAATTAATTTATATAATTTTAAAAAAATGTTATATTTTAACATTTGATCACACTTCACCCTATCTTAAACTAGAATGAGTTCAAAGTGCTGCAACTACCACTTCACTATGCCGGCCGTCCAATCACACTTTTCGTTGTACTGAGCTACTTATCCCGAGTCATTAGAAGGTCACTGGTGTACCTACGTATATTTATTTACCTTAGTAATTAATTTGCGTCGTTGTATTATAGTTAAAACACTTACAAAACTGTAGGATTATAACTGAGATTTTGTGATAAGCAAGCGTTTATACATTGTATATGTAGACAAATTTAATTAGGCCAATCCCAAATTGCTGATAGTAATTTATACAATTGAATTCAACGCAGAGTAAAAGTTGAAAATTGTGGAGTATTAACACAAATTGAATATTGGATTGAAAAATGAAAAATAAATAAAGTGAATGATTTAAAAACACATATTTCCCGGGTTTTATTCGAATTCGAATCCAATTCAAATGGTGCATTCAATGTAAAGAGAGAAGCTTAGTTTGAAAAATAAATTGTTTCGACGCACAATATTCACTAATCTTGTTTACGTTTTTAACGAAAATAATTGCTTGTTCAAATATACATACTTTTACATTGTTAGAATTATTATTTCACTTTACAGTTTCATTTCTCTTACTTTTATAGAGAACTCAGTCGTCTTTGCATGTTGGTATGTCTTTTACAGTCTGTAGGATACGTGCACTACTTCAATTTGTGGCTTTCTCGAGTCTAGACTGCTAAAATGACGATTATTTAAGTTATTCAAGAAAATTATTACTACGAACGGAGTGACTTAGTACAATACCAGGACCTACGAATGAGTATGTCATTAGGGTAAAAAATAGGTCAAAACTACTATATTCCCCTTTTAGGTAGACCCACTCTAAGATGAAGATTAGAATGGAGTAGGCAGTTGTAATAGGCAGGTTGAAGTAAGTGTTTATAATGGTTTCTTTTGTTTATATTAAGTTCGAAATTGTATATAGGTACTTATTAACTTTTATTGTATTCCCTTGAGATTGTGTATATACCTAGTTGTTTCGTAAAACGAAAATGAATGTTTACACTTTGAAATTACCAAAACTACTAACAAGCACTTTAAACTCAAACAGGATTGGTTTTTGGCAACTTTTGTTGTATGTTCAAATTCAAAAATTACTAGCACTCAGTACAGTTATCATAAAAAATATTCAGGCGAATCCCTACTAGTATTATATACGTGAATGTGAGTTTGTTTGTTACGTTTTCACGCAACTACTACTTAACCGATCATCATGAAACTTTGTACACATATTTTTGGAGGAAGTAATTAATTTTGTTACAGTGAAATATATTTTAACATTTGTTGATGTAATTCAATAAAGCATGTTTTAAGTTTTTGAAACATTGTATGTAGTAATTTAAATTGATAATCCCAGCCAAGCAAGAAAATATAGTTATCATATTGATTCATTTCTATTGAAATGATCTCTGATACTTATTTAATGACTAAAATGCGAGCGAAGCCGCGGGTAAAAGCTAGTATTTTATAAAATTCAAGTTCATATTTTAAAAAAATAAGAATAACTGCTTTTGCGCTTGTGGTATTAACCCTATTAAACCCATTTCAAATACACTGTTGATATTCTAAGAATTTGTTCACATTGAAGTAACATTTAATTTACAGTTACAGTCCCTTTATGATATGTGATCTGATATTGACTATAACAAAACCCATACAACTTAATAAATTTAGTCTAACTTGTCTGAAAAACAAAAGATACTTAAATATAAATCTGGATATTGACTTGCAAACGTGGATCACATCTCTGGTCGATACCAATCTAAGTTGCAGACGCTCGGTGACTATAGGTACCTGTGATTTAATCACTAGCTCAGTGTAGACATTACAAACAGTCTTAACTATGTATTCCCATTGCATATAGGGTTATAGCTATCAACCAACTACATGTGTTCATTATCACCTAATCACAAGTTAAACAAGATACAAACAGACTGGAATGTAGCTAAAGGAATTCCTGGAATTATATTGTACCTACATAATTCGTCATTGTTCTAATTCCCTATTCTTATTCTTTTGTTAAATGGCGTCCAATGCAATTAAGTATTCGGATAAAAGGTGGAGCAGTGTGATCCAAATAGTTGGCATGAATGATAAAACAGAAATGTGCAATACAAGTCTACATTGAAGAAATATGTTCAAACAACTTTAGATATCTTTTCCAGAAATTTTCTCTCATTTGATGTTAACAACAAATTATTATAGGAAAAGTAGCTTAAAGTAATTAATTCGGAGTCAATGCGGCTATAGTAAGTACCTACTTTTTATGTAAGCCTAATACCAATATTTAGGTACATTATTAAACGCCTTAAATAAATGAATACTCTATATTAAGTTTGTCGTTTAAAGTTATTGCTATTTATAAAGTTAAGGAATTTTTCTTAAATACATCTTCAAACTTTTAAACTGAGCTAAATAACCTAAATATAATTTTAAAATCAACGTAAACGTATTAAATATCATAACCATAAAGTAATAGTTGCGATGTAAGAGAAAATATTATTTTCTTTCAAAAATAAGCACAAACATAGTCAAAGCGAACATGACTAAGTACATTCACATTTTGCATGCATCTCATAAAGGCGACGTGAGCGTAATTTTCCTGAGATGCCGCACGGTCCTACTTAACCTTGTGCGCAATCGATTTCCTCTGCAAATGCACACACCGTTCCTCCCTCTCTCTACGAGCACTCTGCCCTACATTTTACAATAACTTCTATTCTATAAGTTCCAAAGGTGAAATATTCTTATTAATTACATTATTTTAGATTGTTAATAACTAATCAGGAACAATTGTATATTTTTAAAATTAAAAGTTAAATATATAGAAAAAAAATCTTATTTCAAAACACCTAATCAATGGTCGACAATAAAATTTACCTTAAGCAAATACAAACTAATTGATTTTTCTTTCTTTGTATTGTCATAATTAGTTTAAAAATATGTTTAATATAAATCAACTAAAATATTTATAAACATTTATGAAATAAAGAGCATTCCGTATAATGCAGCGAATATCAAAAACATTCCATGATTACTTCAAATGAAAGAAGAAAGCTCTCGTTTCAAGCCATTTTTCCTTATTTAGTAAAAATAAAATCCTCCTCCCCTAGCTTTACACGTAAGTCTGTTGAAACAAAATCCTCTCTCTCTCTGCGCCCGACTAAACTTGATTTTGTCGGCAAATACGAATTAATTAGCTAAAAGAAAATTAGGACGTTGCATTTTTAAAATTTTTCTTCATTACACAGGATACTTATTTTTACTGGACGTGCTTTAATCGCTGAAAACAGTTTTTTAAAAATAGGTTTATTAATTAGTTATTAGAAAAAGACACCTACTTTTAGTTTTTTGACATTTGATATGTCATGTCTTCTTTTGTTTTTCTTGCTGGTCAATTATCTTTGTGATTTGTATATTTTCAATCCATTTTAATCCGCAGTATTATTTCATTTCAGTTTATCTAAATATATATTATATTTATATGTATCTATAATTGTGTTTTTATCTTATATCTAGATATATTTATAGAATTGATAGAATTCGCTTGGCGACCTTATTCACAATTGTCGGGTGAACGATCGGTGTACCCACAAAAAAGGTACATTAAACAAGCTTGACCAAGCCACACTCACAATTTAGTCTTTATGTCAGACAATTTAAAGCCTAACATTGTTCCGCTGGTTACATTGTTCAAGACGCAATGTAAAAATGTTGTGCTAAGATCTCAATAAAAAAGTAGTAAAATATGTTTTAGAAGATTGACAAAGTATGTGTGTAAATATACAGTATGTGCTAACCTAATAAGATACTTTAGATATAAATAAATTAGCTTTTGTTAGGGGTTAAATCGACTTTTAATCTCAGCTGTCACAAGTAAAACGGATCCGTTAGCAATCGGGATCATGAATTTTTACTAACGACTAACGAGCACCAGTAATCTATCAAATGAACGAAAGATCGAGACGTTCGAAAATTAACAAAAAGTATCTAAAATATTGTAGTTCCAAATCCGCACGCGGTGGCGCTGCTCAAATTTCCATACAAATCGCTTGAAGCGAACTCGGTTCGAAAGCCAGACTAAAATTCGTGATAAGCCCACAGATAAGACGAATTTTTCACATTCCCGCGACAGCTTATAATATTTGCGTAACTTTAACGACTGTAAAATATTTAGCTATACAAGGTCGGTTGTGGAATAAAATAGGTGCCTGTAAAATTGTGTCTTCCTTAAAGGTATCAATTTTATTTTCCGTTGCCATTTAAAAAACGCCATTACGTAACATCCGTTAAGGGTTATTGTGTTTTTTTATCAGTCAATCAATCTTTAAACGTGACAGTTTTTTAAATAATTCGAATCGATTTGATGAACAAGTGATCTCATATCAAAAGATATGGCTCATAAATGTACCAACATTTTTATTTTAGCTAAAAGAGCAAATACATATAAGCTATTTTTTTATTGATTTAAATGTATTATTAATAGCACATAAAACAAAACACATACAAAAGATAATTAATGTTTATATTTTTTAGTTTAATCGATTCTCGGAAATATACTCTAGAGTCAATTTGAACTGTATGTAGTTCTGTAACTTGTAACTTGGAGCTTAAAGTTAAATATCAGTTGTATCTTGACCTAAATTCTAACTGTAGCTCACGTTAGCAGGTTTCCGTCTGCTTGAAAGTTAGTGGAGCGATTAGAGCGCCATCTTGTTTAGTCTTGGTTCCAAATTCAAATATCTGCCAATGTCTATATAATATATATCCAAGCTTATATTATTTATTCATTAACACTATAAATATAAAGGAATAAATTAAGTTTTTTCTTTTCCTTTAACACTTGAAAGAAGATGATTCGGTATTAATACGACCATTAACTAGGTTAACGTGTTGAGGCCATCAAGCGATCAAGGTTCGTAATAATTGATGACATTTTAAATCATTTGTTTTTTCAGTTGTTTTTATTTAGTTTCAAATTAATAAATACTCAAACAATACAGTTTAATACTTAAAAAAAAACAAATATAAGTATATTTTTGGTGGCGCAGTTTTACGATATGTTACGCCAATTCCTGGGTTCGATTCCAAATCCAAAAATAAATATTTATACGTATTGATATTATTTTGCAAGATATCCTAGTTTGGGGACATGAACAAAAATATTCCATAACATAAGTTATATGTACTTTTTCTATAAAATATTTTATTATTTTGCTATTAATTGATATGAATAGTTATAGTAAATGAAGCACATGGTATTAAAATCAGTTGCCAACATTGTTGAAATGAGTCAATGAAACGTGACGTTCAAATCTCATTTAAGCACACCTGAAGACAGCAGCCGGTCATTGACCTACGAATATAACGTGCTCTTTTTATTAGAGACAAAAAGTAATACATAAAAACTAAATTGAATGATACATTTGTGTCAATATGTACTCGTATACGGAAAAAGGAAATATGATAAAAATATTAAATAAATCTTAATAAAATATAAAAAAAAATATTTATTATTTCTTAGTCAATCGCAAACAAAAATGTACTTGAAGGTTACTTGCGAACGTAATATAACTAATTAAGAATGCTTTATGCGGTTATCGCGTTTAATTTGATTATTTCAGTCCGACGTCTCGCCGAGTCAGTAAGCCGCACAGCTTTTAATAAGTCGAATTAAATAAACAAAATGAAGTCTTAAATTGCTTAGAACTCACAATGGAAATCTTAGAACTGACTATATTTGTTATTAGTCAGGCAAAACGTGACTATTCTTTATTGATAGGAATATGAGATCTATAAAGAATGATATACTACGTTGATACTTTATAACAGCGGTCCTCAAACGTTTTTGGCGAAGGAAAAAGCCTTAATATAATTATAAAAAACTGATTTATATGTATTTATGAATAATCATATTGCAATGTAATATTACGTAATATTTAGTTGGAATATTTAGATGTAACCTTATAATCTCCCTTTGGTAGGTATTTTTTGCAGTATTTTAGCCCTAGGGTTCCGCGGAACACACTTTGAGAACGGCTGCTTTATATATATATATATATATATATATATATATATATATATATATATATATATATATATATATATATATATATATATATAATCGGTTTACATTTTAGTTGGAATTTGTACAAAACAAATAGACTTGGGTTTAACATTACAATTTGCATAGTATGCAATTAAACAACATCAAAGAGAACGAAATCGCTGCGGGGCTTTTTGTGCATGTGGTCTGATAGTTCGGCGATACCTAGTAAATATTCCTTCATATCTGTAATATAACTGATATTTGGAGTTTTATGAAATAATATTATATATATAAACCGGGAGTGTGGCCACGTGTTAACTTAAAGTGTGGTCGATTAGCAGTTAGTTAAATAAAAAAGTAAAAATATTACATAAATTCTTTCAATTTACTTTAAATATGTTCATACAAAATTTTAGAAAGCAAAAAATATATAGATGTTTTTTATTTTGACAGTTGCATAGCAATTGTTTATTTCTTTATTTATATATATATTCTAACTAAACACTTTAAAAAGATATTCATCGTCGTTTAACAATAGTAATGTGGTGCCAACCAATTATTTTTAGAAATTTATAAATAGGCTCGTTGCATGATCGTATTTAACTCAGTACTTTGAATGGTTCGCAATTTTCCTTTTTACAGTTCCTCATTTTTGTTAGCATTTAAACGATTTTAAACGGCTTACTAACTAACCAAAATTACGATCTCTGTATACCTATATAATATAAATCATTAGATACAAAATCTTTACATGAATACTAAAAATGTAGGTGAAATTTTCAATACGCGTCACGGAAATAAAAATTGTTACTGAAATTGCGCGTCGAACTAAAATGATGCAACATCCTGCAAAATAAAATGGATTTTCATGTGGTCTGTTTATAGGTCACTCACTTTGCAGTGAGCGTTTGGTTACCATGACAACGCGAGGCTGCGCTCGGATTTCATAAACTTTTCACTTTACACAGGATTGTATGTAAATACACATACATATAGCGAGAATTCATGTTCGCTATTTACATGGAGTTTAATTGAAAATGCTCGAGTCCACTAAGCCGACAATCCTCTCATACTGCAATGTTCATTAAACTGATAAAGTTTAAAGCAGATTTTAGTTGTTGTTGCTAGTTGTTGTTTTGTAGCAGAAAATGTATTTCGAAAATGATTAATGAAACTGGAAACATATTGGTATATTCTAAATGGGTTGTAGGCAGAATATAGATGGTATAGCCCAGTCTACCGTCGAAGTGGCCTAGTCACGTTTCATTTTGAGCTTCTTCTGCTGTTTTAACCTGGGTAGTACTCATTCTTCTCCACAATCCCGCATAAACAAGCAGCTTGTTGCTTGTACACATTCACATCTATTCATTAACCTAACTTAATTTATAAAAAAAATATTCCCGCGTCTGAAAAGGTTTTAAATATGGGCAATAGAAACAAGTAAAAACCAAATATAATTGAATAGTTCTAACGTAGTAACAAAAGAATACAGAAATAGCTATGTTAATGATATTTTATTAACATATTTTTACGTCTAAAACACTTTGTCTTTCAACTTAAAATGTGTCACCAAGGTTAGTTTCCGCGGCACGATTTTCAGCAAATATGGATTTGATTAGATGCTTTTTATTGTGTTAAGTAATAAAGTTTATTGTATCGATTTATTTTCACAGGTTTAACAAAGGTAATATTTAAACTAAAAATTAGAATTCATTATACGTAAAAGAATAGAAATAATTTTTAATAAATACTACACATTGTAATTTTATTTGCTGTGATAGTTTGCTCAAAGATCTATATTAACAAAATTTCTTCTAACCAATGAAGAGGATTTAAATTTCATATCAATAATTTAGATCAAATAAATAAAAAAAGATGTACTTCTATCTTCTAAAGTTTGCCCTTTATTTAGAAATAGCGTACACCTTTATTTCGCAAAAACGATATTTATTATAATCTTATGTTTAACAAAAATTGTATAAAATTTCATGCTAATTATACTCGTATTAATTTTGCCTCTAAGTAGAAAATTACCATGGGGAACCCGCAGCCTTATCATTATCAACGGGGCATGCGCTCGCGCATAGCTCTGAGCACATGCCCATGAAGCGAAAATGTCGTAGACTCGTAGTGGCGTGCCAACCGCTTTGACGCGTGCACGTGCTTGTGCGACGGAGTTATAAACATTTGACATAAGGCTCGTGCGATTTGCTGAAATAAAAAATGGTAAGTTGAAGAAATAATTATGTAACAATATCCATTTATAATGTGATTTTTTAAATTTTTCTGTAAACAAGATAACAAATGAAATAAATGCTCATATTACTAAATAATTTGTTTAAATATTTAATTTTGTTTATGCAAATAATTCTCTTTTTCTATTAACATAACGATACGTAAACTCGATTAATTGTTACTCAATTATGACGACAAAATGAAAACAATTGATTTATTAATTGCTAGTTTCATTACGATACAATTAAAATATTCAAATTGTATAATTAATTATATTTAGAATAATATAAAAAGACACCATTTTTTATTGTTTCAATAACCATACATATAATCTGCTGCAATATAGTTTTTATCGAATTGTAATCTTTGATCGCCAATACATGTCAAAAACGTGATAATTGAGCCTCAATTAATACGCATATATCGTTATATCGCTAATTTGATTGGGCGATTTTTATTTTTTGCTACAAATCGACTTTTTCTTGCGCTTAATAATATTTTAATACTTCATGTTAATTGATATTATTATTTTATTTCACAATTCTAACGTCCCTGTCTACCTCGAAATTTAATAACTTTTTCAGGTTTTTTAATATTTATTAAATAAAACACTAATATCGATAAATTTAATTAAAGACATGACGGTTTAAATTTATAAATTGAAAATTGAATTGATTTACAACTATTTTTGTGAATTGCTATTTTTCACATAAGTAATTCAATGAAGATATGATGACAAACGATCGCGTGCAATTGCTCTAAGAAATTGATCTAAAATGATGTCTAGTGACCTTCGAATTGACAACGAGGCCTGATGAGCTATAAAAAAAGCATCACTTTGCCTTGAACTTGATATTGAGAGGTTATACATAAATAAATATATTGTATATATCAATAAACAATACCTTAACTAGGGTACCATGTACGAATACGAAACAAACTTTTTAAAATAATTAATTGAATAATAATCATAAATAAATATTTTAAATAAATATTAAGATGTTATTGGAGGTACTTAATTTAAAAAAAAAGTAATTCAATTATTATCATCAGGTGTGATCGAAATTTGATGCAATATTGAAAAAATGATTTCGTTTTCCCTCCAAAATTATCTTCGAAGTTTTTATTAAAATTTTTTTTACTTATATAAAATTGAACTTTGACGATGGCAAATTACTACAAAGCTAAATAATGTATATAAAAAAAGATCATCATTATTATATGGAATGATTTTTTCCCGAAATTTTATATAAAAACTTTTATATATTATAGATTTTTTTAAAATTAAAATATAAATTTATTTACCAGCCTTAAATATTAGAAATATGTAATCTGTGCTTTTAGTTAGGGTCGGTGCATTTATATTTACATATATTTATATACATGCATATATGCATTGTGCATGGAATCATAGTGTAGGTACATTGTATAGAGCACCATTCAAATTGGGTTTGCGTAAACAAAAGCTATTAAGCCGAAGTGTCAAGCTCTCAATCATGTCCAGGATATCTATTAGACTAGACACACATTGACATAAATTGAAAACCTTTTGTCTGACATGTTTAAGTCATTTTACGTCACTACATACTAATAATGTACATTACTACATACTACATACAAATACATATATTCATTATGTATAATTATTTATTTTTTGTTTTTACTCTTTCGTAATAGTCCACGTGTTCACACATTGCCTAATGTTAAGCTAAATTGCGGACTATGAGAAGTCGACTCCGCCATGCTGCCTGCATGAGACGTGTGCCTTTTTGACTTAGTGGATAATTGCAATCTTATCTCAAAACACGACGAGACAACTTGAAACTAGTAATCGAAACAATATATATAATGCCTGCTCGCGTTACACCTTCATAATTCGCATGTTGCAATTATTATTATTATTACTTCATCAATATTATATTGTTTATTATTCTAAAAGTTGTTGAAACGTATATACGAATATCGAAAAAGTTGGTATCATTTTTTTTTTGTTGTTGATCTAAAAAACAATAAGATATATATATTTCAATTTTATGTTATTCACAATATCAATAAAATTGTAGCCAAATATTTGGTTTAATACATTTTTTGTCTGATAAAAAAATTGTTAAACATTTTTTTAAATATAAATGTTAAGTTATAGTTTTCCGTATCATAATTTTGCCACGCTGCAATCATTTTGACATGTTTTTCAGATCTTGATAAGCATAATAATATTATGATGTCTATGCCTATTTTTTGTATAATAAAGCCATGCGAACTGTTACAAATTTCCTTGATGAGTCATGTCATTATTGATTATGACTGACTGTTTCTAACTGAATTTTAATTGATTATTCGTTAAATTTTAAGTCTATTTTGTTGGTATATTAAAAAATATAAACAGCTAAAATATTAGTAAATTTTTTACCCTTAAATATTATAGTTATAATTAAATAATAAACATTTCAATAGAAAGATCTCTAAAGAGTAGCAGTTAATATTTTTTTGTAATTAATAAGTCAGTTATACCTTAAGAGACCCAAAATAAAGTTTTCCTCTATTTGTTAAAAAAATCTCAATAATTATTTTCTAAAAGGACACGCTCTATATATTTATAACTTAATCGACATTATCTCATCAATTGTTTACGTTTGAAAAATTAATAATTATCATTTTGTTGACCTTTGTCCACTCGTTAACATGGTCAGTTTTTTAAACATTATTCTGCAGATAAATGAAATACGTAATCGAAATGTATTTAGCAATGTTGCTGATTTTGCGTCATAATCGATATTGGCAACATTTTCTAATTCAATTTGCATTCTTTTTATGCTAATTTTGAGATAATCTTTCCGATTAATTTTCTTGCTGATTATTTCTCTAAATGAAATAGATAATAATAATTAAAATAATTATATTAATAATAATAAGTACCTACACCTACACCTGCAACACCTATTGCTAGGTAAACACAACACAAACTAGAAAGAAGCCTACTTCATACAAATCAGAATCAAATATAAGATCATGTATATAATTAAATGCATGTCTTTAATTTGCACATAGAGATGCACTTAAACCAGATGGAGTAAATAAAAGAACTTGAATAAAATCAAACAACTTATTATAAACACTGAACACGACACATCACTAGTGACTGACTAAACTGCTTTAGTCCACTGAGCTAGTACTTTAAGTGGAATAAAATTGTTTCTGCTGTCTCCATTAGTATATAGCATATAATGCAATGGTAAAATACATAAATATATACAATATCAATATTATAAATGTTATCAAGATAAATGAAATAATTAATTATTATAAGCTTGAATTAAATTATAGCGATAAAGATAAGTTAATCAGACTATTAACAAGTTAATATTGTTTGAGAATAAATTTTATCTACAGACATTTCTCATAATTATTTTCCCGCCAATTTTAGTGACAAAAAAAAACAAATGAAAGAGTTCTTATTTCAAATAAATAAGCACTATTTCGGAATATAAATTTGTCTACCGTCTTTAAATTGAACATGCCTATTACTACGTTTTACTTCGAAATACATCGGTTTATTTAGAAAGGTGTTTCTATCTTTATATATAGTATTTGCATTATAATTTAACTACTAATGGTGTCATATAATTGGTAGTTGCACATGGGCTTGTAAAACTTACAAGGCATTTTCAACCGTGAACACTACGAACAGAATTCATTTTACCACGCTGAAAGTATAAGACAAGTTTGAGACTGTATAATCTCTGTGTGATTAATTCGTAGAAATTGACTGTTTACGGTTCTAAGTATTCTAGATACTAGTCTACGTTAATACTGACTCTTACCTTAACTACAAGTTAGAATAATATGCCTTATGTGAGATCAAACGAAATGCAGTTACATACCAACAACATCGAAAGATTTAGTTGAACGTCCGAAGCCAAAATTGCGGTACATATTAAGTAATATTAATAAATTACACAGTCATAATATTTTTGTACTAAAGTTCAGTCGTTTTAAATCTACAAGACTTAAAAGTTGTCTCCCATGTTAACGTAAATAATGGACATTGACTCAATTAAAATTTCTGGCAGAATAATAAAAAAAACTACTCCGCGTTGATGTTCTATTTTAGGAAACGTTTTTGGAAATTTATAAAAACAATTAATTTGTTTCGTTTACCTATTTATTTTAAATTATCTAATAAGTAATTACTATTTAGTTCACGTATATATATATTTTTTTAATTTGGGGCTTTTATCTGACAAGACATATCAGCCCCATCGTGCCTTACCTAAATCTACAAAACTTAAAATTAAAGGAGAGGGAGCCGCCGATGAACAATCTTTCAGAAATCCCAACACACATCCGATGCCGGTTCAGCCAGAACTAAACCGACTTTCAGCCCGCAGACTCTGTGCTTTCTCATCAGCGCTTCCCTCTCCTTCTGACTTCGCAAACACTGCATTAACAAATAATATAATTAATAATAGCAAAACTAAGTATAAATTAAACCAATCTTCCATAATAAGTGTATCCATAATAGTAGTAAAGTTAAACTGACGTAAAATAGCAGACTCGCAATTATCAAAAGCTTATTCCTGTTCTGTACACTATAGAAGCCGCCGCCAGAAATAATAAAGAATGACAGTATCCCTAATGTATACTTTAATAAATAATAGTCCGGAGTATCACACACAAAGTTCCCAATTATTATTTTAGTTGAATAGAGTTTATTTTAGTATTGAACATTCTCTATTTATATTATATTAGAATATTATTGAATACGGATTCGGAGTAGAAAGGGTAAAATTAAATCGAGATTTATGAATATGCAGTGAACTATTTTTGGAATACATTTAACAATTTTAAATAAACATTTGACGAAATCTTATTTCCTTATACAAATTCTATTAAATCTAATTAGAGTGATTAAGTATTTGGCAAGTTTTCTTTTAATTAGATAGTGATCAAAGATTGGTAGAATGCATAAACAAAGGAACGACTGCATTAACAACATACACCTTTTGTAATACCATTTGTATTTCCAAGCTGATCCCAAAATTCATTTTATTCCGCTCATTGTTAAAACTTCTAAATCTAAAACTTTAAGCTATTTATTTATCTACAAATGTAACAATATTAATTATTATCAGTACCTACTATAATTCTAACGTAGTTTTAACAGCTGTTTACTTATATTATATTTAGGTATTTAGAGAATTTACAGTAATTTACAGGTTATTTACATAATTTGCTTTACGGAGTAGATATTTTTAGAAATCTAATTATTAATAAATATATAACCTAACCTAACAGTACGAAATGTAAACATATGTAAATATTATCATAAAGTGTATTATAACGCAAACGCACGCAGTTCGTCACGCATTACACGCAGTACATGTGTTCTAGACATTAATTAAAAGTTCTATAATGAGCGTTCTCTCAAATTCGCGCTAAATAACGAGGTGGCGTCAATTGGGTGGCTTCAAATACACGTGATGTTAATCGATTTTGCCAACGCTTCCCGGTTAAAGTGTAAAGCCGATCGCGGAACTAATTACAAAATGTTTGATTATTATTATCCAAAATCTATAGTAGATTATATTTGAGCTTTCATGTTTAATTAGAAAACCACTTCATTGGGATTTTAACCACGTGTCCTAGATGTAGCCTAAATCCTTGGCTAAGTTACCACAATAGCATTCTACTTTTTGCGAAGCTCTGCTTAGTAGCGGAGTGGTATCGTACTTCAGTGGCGCAGTGGTTAGCCCGTTTGTCTGAAAAAAAAATCATGACAAAACAAAACACATAATATGTTAAACATAAGCAATTACGAATTTATAAATAGGATAAAGTTTGACGTTTTTTACAATATTTAATTTAACTTATATTAGTTTGTATTGTGATAAAAAGCAATTTACAAATCTTATTGTACTCACACGATTTTAGCATAAAATTGTTCTACAAAGTTGTTAAATAATTCAAACAAATAAAGAGCAGCTATTGACGCAAAGTGATGTTCCATTATACTCAACAATACGGTAACAATATTTGATTGTAGTTCCAATAACAAGTATCCTCATATGCCCATAAGGACACTCCCGATTCACGCATTTAAACGTGATTGGGAGAAAAAACGTCAACATACGTTACATAAAATTATTCTGAAATATTGAGTGAGGCACGGGAATCTCCCACATTTTAAAAGACCCGGTAAAAGAAAACTATATGAGATATAAAAAAAATATTAGCCAGAAATTATGTACATTCACATTTACTGTAGATCATGTTGATCTGAATTTGTACTTTTGAAATGTGAGAGGTTCCCATGCCCCACCTGTATAATAGTCACTATTAAGATATATTATTCCAACAGATAGTATACCTATATGTTTATTAACGCGCGCATATATTACATATCAATATACGGTTCCTTTCTATTCAGTATATCTTCAATTCCCCAACGAATCGATATATGACTCTACACAGGGAGTAGCTAAATAAATACCTACATTTCACACAATTCTCTCAAGAGATATATTTTCCAATAGTTGTCTTTTCTCGTAAGTATTTGTGGAATTAAGTTTGACTTCCTTGGGTCGTGTTAAGAAGACTCTCGCTACACGAACCTGGGAAATGAAAGATGTACCTAAAACAATGTTTCGATATACTTTGATGAACTTTCCTTTTCAATATACATATATGTTATTAATTTGACATTTATTGTAACCACTGTGCAATCTGATTTATAAATTGTTATTTACTTTTTTTTCTGAATTAAAATTTATTTTTTTTATTATTATTATTATTATTTTATGTACATGCTATGATTGACGAGTTTTTTGTGACATTCTTCTCGCCATACGCCTTTCCGAAGTCACGGTAGAGTCTAACGATGAGCAAGTGCACGCCTTTAGTGCCAATGCTAATAAACGATTTATTTATGAAACTGTGAACTCTATAAAAATAATAACACTTGCTACTGTAAATTATTATTATCATAATTTAAATCATTTTGATATTTATCAATTATACAAAAAGTATAGATAAATGTTTTGTTTTCAATTTTATATTACCGCGCCGTATTATATATTATATTACTTTATATAATAGGTATATCGGTGATTTTATCTTCTAAACTTAAGCCAGTACGATTTCAACCTCACACAAGGCTCATAAATCTTTATGAAATGAAATGAAATGAAAATCGTTTATGCGATATTCCTAATATCTTTGAAAATATTTCGTTAAAAAATCAAATTCCTAGTTCATTAATTTAATGTAACAACTTCTTATATTGCTTGTTTAATATTAAAATAATATTAGAAACCTACTTATAGTGGAGTGATACACGTGTAATTTTTTATATATTATATGTATTGCGATAAATCCAATAAACGTGTTTTTATAACGAACCAATCATTAATTAGACAATGAATTTCTAATTACATGACGAATAGATAATTAATAAATTGTAACAAATGAGAAACAAGAAATCGTAACGGTAAGAACTAAGAACACATAATGATAAAAGGTGTGTCATGACTCCGAAGTTTTGTATGAAAGATTCAAGAGAAGGAAGAAACTTTAAAAGATATTTCTTTGGTTCCTTTCATTTCAAACAAAATCAATTAATAAAGTTAGTGCGACGGCTTTTCAAACCGAAGACGTAACGTTTTATAATAAAATTTCCAACTTAACTATATTGCTGGATTCTCGACGCTGTAGTACAAAAAAAAAGAGAAAAATATTTTTATAAATATAATTATTAGACGTGGCAATGTAATAGAATAACCTCTTTATTTGTCTTTTTCTTCTTCTTTTATTAATGACTTCAGATGTTTAATGAAGACAATTCTGCCAATGTCGAGTATTCAGACAGTAACCCTCTGTGTCAAAAACAAATGTTTTGCTAAACTTTAAATAATTCAAATATAGATATATAATTATTTGTCACGATAATTTTGACTTATAAAGTGTGTACTTACATTTATATATCTTTTTAAAACTAAATTTGAATTATAATAAAAAAATTATCTGTTATTAAACCCAGTTCGGAATACATTTCAAATTTTCCACTCAAAGTAGTTCATTATAAAACGCGGTAAGTCAAAGAATCAGTTTTTATCGAAGAACTGTTAATAAGTTTCTGAGAAAACGTCAGGTAGCAGCCTCCTGCCGTATACGTGAAAGAATTCTTTGCAACGAATTCTGTTATACATCGAAGTTAGACCTCTTTTATGGACAATCTTTACTGTTATAAACACAACGAGTGTGGTTTTTTTTAATCAGTTTGATCAACTGTTCAGAAATACCCAGAAAAAAATTAACACATGTAATAGTTCCTAGTGGTAGTAATGATAAAATGTGTGTAACAAGAAAAAATAAATACGTTTTTTTTAACACAATATTGTTTAAACAAACTTGACCTGCTTAATAAAAATACAGTATTTTATATACAAAATCATTGTAAATGAACAATAACTTAGTTTAGTGGAACTCATTTTTTGTGGGTCAAAAACTCAACGTGAAACGGGTCTTAAACTAAATAAGTAAGGCATGCCCTCGGGACGTCGTGACTTTACCCCACTGCTTTGAAGATAGGTTTAATTTCTTAAAGTAATATAGACAGGTTCTTTTAAAATTACTCCGCTGTTTATGCATTCATTCATCTTGCAGTTTTTATCCGAAATTTTCAATATTATCGCGAAAAATTAATTAAAATTTAATTACCGTTTAATATTCGAATAAAAAATTAGCTAAAGTTTTCGTATTGATCGCACTATTCATTCAAATGAAGTCATTTGTAGAAGTGTATGATAAGGAATATATCATTGTGTTTGCAGTATTAGCTAACACAACTTTGTTTCATGAGCGTCTATTATTACCTACTTCAATATGAGATAGGTTAAAAACAATATAGATTTTTTCTTAAATAGGACCGTATCGCTGCCTTATGGAATTTTCTCTTTAGTTAATATACATTATAAATTATAATTATTTTTAAAATTAAATAAACATTTATAATCATACGTAATATTTATTTTAGCTTTAATTCGTATCTTTTAAGAAGTTTTTCTTTTTATATTTTTTTGATAAAATAAGTAAATTTGTAAACTCATAAATTGTATTAATAATAGGAAATAATTTTAAAAATTTATGCTTAGAAACATTTCATATTCAGAAATTACGATCAAGCATAGATTATTTGAGTAGAGATCAAAATTTAGTCGTACGAAACAAAATATACTAATCACCACAATCAATAAGAAACCATTATTAACACTAGATTTACCAGACCAGTCAAAATGACTGGTCTTGCAAGATCAAATTAAAATTCCTACTGCGTGTAACATTTTCTTTAATTCTTCTAATCTTCTTTAATTTATGACAGAAGAATTAGTTTTATGAATTTTATATTATTTATTTTATATATATTTGTAACAAATATATACTTTTTTGGTTTTGGTAGAAATAGGTATATTTAAGCTGCTAAATCTAGTGTTAATTTATAAATAACAGAAAGAAAAAAATGCAAATTAATTTTTAAACTGGATATTTGATATATATGTAACTTATTACTATTTTATTTTGATTACTGCCTAATAGTTGCCGTGTTTAAAGGTTTATTATTTATTAGTCAATAATGGTTACTGCATAAAATGGAATAAAATGCATTTAAGTAACGATCAGTTGATCACGGATCAAACTACGGTCAAGTATTATCTCTTAATGTTAATATTACGAAGATTAACAATAGAATATAGAATGAATGAAGTAGGCGACCTTTAAATGTTACAATACAAAATATGAATGGAGTAGTAACATTCATCTCTCAACAATAACATTTTATTATGCATTTCCTTTTATCAGAAAAGGCCTATTTTAATTTCAACTCGTTGATATTTTGCCACGTTTTCTAATCAAAATTCGTCACAAGAATAAATTAACATACAAATATAAGGGACATACAATTCCTACTTACTCACTCTCTACGCGCCACATCTTATTATTTCACTAACATAAACGTCGATTAAGTGTAGTATAAATATAAATTATTAATTCGTTGTAGTGTTTGATCACATCTAGACAGCATCTCTGTGACGAAATACAAACAATTGTGACTAAAATGCTCATCAAAATAGTGATAACCCTAAACAATACCTAGATCCATTTTTAACGGACACAAATATATTTTCAACGTAATTCATTCATAATTAAGTAAAAGGCAGACGTTTGTAAAGATTATAAATGCATATATTGAATTTAAACAATTAAATATGTTTTTAAGAAAAAAATATATGTGTATCTTTATTGATCGTTAATTCGGGTGTTATTTGGAACTCTCTGCATACAAGACATTTCTGTTTAGTATAGATTTCAGCAACTAGCATTTGTAGTACTATTCAGCATGCCATAACGAACGATTTATAATTTAATTATTTATTTAAATTATCATTTACAAGGCTTCAATACACCATGTAAAATTATATTCTAATCTAATCTCAGACAATACCAATGTAACTTTAACATAATGTGCATTTGTTTCTTAATAGTTATAATTCAAAAGTGAAAAGATTGAGCTAAACTTCAATATCAACCTGCGTATAACCCTGGCCTTGAGATTCCGTGATGAAAATGTTCATGCATATAGTAGTTGTATATAAAAGTGGTTGCAATTCTAGTGTGTATTTTTAGTAAATTTTATGGGTTTTTTGTACTTACTTTTAATTTGAAATAATAAAAAGTAACGAAGTAAATTTCTATAAAACTATAATAGTCATAAAATATGATTATTAAAAATATATGTTAAAAACCTATTGAAATTACAAAATATAGGAACATTAACAAAACAACATATAATAATTAAACATTTAAATTTAATAAAACATTTACGACATCGATTAAATAAACATAGATAAAATACATAATAGAAACTTTACATAATACTTGGATCCTAAGACCCTCTATACACAATGAAACGCTTCATAGATTTATTTGTAGACAATTTCAAAGTACAAACTGTATATGTCGTGTACAGTGGGCCTTAGCATTATCTGATTAATCATTGGTAAAAGATGTTTTTTTTTTAATAATCCTAACAAACAAAACAATCTTGTGTAGCTCGTTTCATGTTATTATTACATTGACCGAGAATTTTTATAGTTATTAAAACGAATAATTTTAAAACTATTCAATTAAATAAACCCCGTCGTAGTGATTAATGTCTGAGACAATTAGCGAATATAATTTAGCTAATTTAAAAGATTTTAAGCAAGCTAATATCGCGTTTATTTTCAATATTTATTCAGACGTTACATCCAAGGAAACATTGAATTAAAATCGTAATAAAAGGTATAACCAACACAAAGTTTTTAAATAAGTAAAACCACCATGCTAAAATTAATTGACAAAAACAATGACTTGAAGACTAATTTAAAAGACTTTATGCGGCTTATTGTCGTTTTTATTTTGTTATAATTAAAAGGTAATGAAACTATTCTATTATAATTTCGATTAAAATTCATTTAATAATTAGTAGTAATAAATAGTTTAATTAAAATCATACAAAAAGCAGTTTGTTTTTAATAAAGGTACGTGTCTCACTTTACCACACATTGTTCATAAATATTGGAAAATTCGGACCAAATATGCATTACGCGTCAGTCGTTTTAATTATGCGGTCCGATACTGAATATCGGAAACTGCGTGTAGGTTTATCTATAGATATGGGCGGTCAAATTTACGAATGTGCACGCCAATTTAATTTATTATATAAATATTGTGTATTTTACGTAACGAAGGCGTATTTATTATACATTCATTTGACAGTGCAAAGGTTCATTTGACTTCAATAAAACTTAGTCCAGCGATGATAAAAACTGACGTCGACTGCGTCACGTGGATTCTTTAAAATCTATCAAATAGTCACGGACAAGGACGGGCGAATTAATTTGTGGATCGACAATTAATCGATGAAATAACAATTTAAGTTATAAAATTAATTCTTAATTTAATAAATCGTCGCCATGTGATTAACTGCTTCTGCAAAAAATTATATCCAGGTCTAGTGGTGGTCTTACGTAGTGGTTTGCGGAAATGTCTTTCTTAGGTTCGATTCCTGGTCGAAAGAAATAAATAATACTGCATTTATTATTTTAATATTTAGAAATATTTACACAATTCACATACATATTTATAGTTAACAAATAAAATATACCTAAAGATATCTGAAAATTTAAACTTTATAAAATAACAATATTTAAAAGTCATCTGCTTAAATCCATTATTCCGAAGGCAAGTGAAGTGCCGTACCATGTTACAATTAATGCCATTGTATAAACGTCGATCTATCCAGGATATTTTCGAATTATTCCGACGGTTTTTTGCGGAGTTTCATATACGAGTACCTAACAACTATTTTTGTACTCGCTTTTTGTGCTATTCCCGATCTGGATAGGGTTAAAAATCATTGGAAACTTCCTATTAGTAATTGAACCTTTACTTGAAAAACGAATTTGTATTTGTTTTCTTCATTGATTTAAAGAATACATGTCAAACGCAAACTGTTGCGAAAACTAACGACAACAATGATTTCTTTTGTTTTTAATAACAATAAAATAAACATAATATTCTATTATATATTCTAATTTTGTGAATTCCAGGTCCCTACTCTGAGATTATGCGTTGTATTCGGCGCTTTCACAGTAGGCTTGGCCAGCGTAATCACCTCCAACCAGAAGTCAGATAACTTTGAGTTATTAATTCTTCATAATAATGATATGCATGCGAGATTCGAGCAAACATCGCAACTTAGTGGCGTATGCAGCCCCGAAGATCGTGAAGCCAACAAATGTTATGGTGGATTCCCTAGAGTTGCTCATGTGTAAGTCCTATATGCAATACAAGGATAGTTCTAACCTCTATTTCTAAATTATATTTTTAACTTATCAAATTGAATCTAACCTCAAACCTTCACGTAATAGACACTTCTTAATTATTTAATTTAACTTAAATTGAAACAACGGCCTTACTGATAGTAAATATTCTTCTTCTGTACAAATGTTTTTAAAGCTCTATGCATTGTCCTTGTTATTATTAGTTTTTTATTTAATGTTACATTGCTAGATATATTTGTGAATTAATTAGTTTGATGATTATTCAAACGTAACTCGTGGAGTGACCTAGTCATGTTTCAAGATCAACTTTGAATTTGGCAATATTAGTGATTATCTCCGCTGATGGACTCTGGATTAACACTAATCGGAGTGTGATCATAAACTAGGGTATTATAAAGAAAATACAGATACTTAAAAACATTATTTAAGTTTAAAATGACGTTTTGAAGAGTGTACGTAAAAATGTTATATTATAGAATGCTTTGTGTTTTAAAATGGAATACGTAGTTTTTTATTAATACCAACGCGTTATATAGGTATGTGAATAAAAGAAAAAACCGCTGATGCTTTAGTAAATGCTCATTAACAAACAAATGAAAAACTATAATGAAAATTTGATTGGATATTTCACGCTGAACAAAGTGCATTTACTGCCAAACAAATATGAGCTCTAAACGACGAATTAAGCGAAAATTAAGTATTTATAAAAGCCATAGTTATTTGAATTCAGTTAATTCAACTACATCCTGAAAACGTGCTTATACGCATATATTACCCAACACGCAGAGTTCCTTTGTTTTTTTAAGCGTTAAATAGATATACAGAAGAAGTCTCAAAGAAGCAAAGCATAGAAAACAAGGCCAAGTGGAAACTATTAAATAGGCATTTCCTAATAAGGGGAGAGATTTCTTTAAAACGTGGCAATGCGATCGAAAGAGCCGCTTTTTAATATGTGGAATTAGCCAACTCTGCCGTCCTAACCTACTCAAGCCGGCATAATAGAGCCTAACTATACCATAAAAAATAAGTTAGACATTTTCCCCTTTAAAGAAATAATTATAAAATACATAGTAAATTTTTTAATTAACTTCCACCTCAAAGGAATTTTGATAGCACGAATATTGTAACTAAACGTTTAACTATCTTAGCGTATCGGAACTTAACTATACTGAGTTGCTTTATGAGAATTCGTGGAATTCAATCACCATCTCATTCCACGGTTACTGGCATAACTTTAGATAGCTGGAGCTGCTAAAATAT